>VZTL01073381.1:25846-42256 GCA_013400535.1 Scopus umbretta | reverse complement strand
CGGGCTGAGGCAGCGGCCGGCCGCCCTGCCTGCGCCCCGGCCGGCGTGCAGCTCCCCCCGCAGAGGAGGAGAGCAGCCTCCGGGGCGAGGCGAGGCGGCCAGCAAGCGGGGAGCAAGCGCCCGAGGTGCGCTGTGAAATGCCGGGGGCGGAGAGGTCGAAGGGGTGGGAAGGATGCGGGAGGAGTTAACCGGGGCGGGGGGGGACGGGACACCAGTCGTAATTTTCTGTATTTGCATCGGAAATAGCCTTAAATCTTCAGTTTCGTGGGACGTGTCGCGACATTACGCAGAGCGGCTGCAGCCACGCTGTCAAAGGTCCCTGCTCTCAAGTGCGAGAAATGAAAGATCGGGAGATGGGCTTCCAAATTAAAGCATATTACTGTTTTTTACTTTAAACTAACAAACCAGGGATACTTTTATAATTTTACATCTTGCCCCTTCAAGATTCACACCTTTGCAAACTTGCCGCCTTAACTTGCACCCTTACTTCAAGCGGCCGTCGAGCTGTTTCTGTATTAATTTCACGGCTCCAGGAGATGGAGCTTTAGAATAAACGAATGGCTACGATACACTGAGGCGGGCGCTGGCGATGCTATCGGGCTGTCGGCCCGCAAGATGAGTGTTGCAAAAGTTTTTGCTGTTTCTTGGGGCCCAAAGCTGGAAAGTACCGTCACTTCGTCGCTGTATCTGCAGGTTACAACCGGTTGAAGGTGAAATACCTGTTTCCTTGTGCGGGAGCGATCCTGTGAGGGAGTCCACGGCAGGCGTGCTGCTAGCAGCCTGTCCGGGAATCAAGGGAAGAGCTACAGCGCGCCGCACCTGTGTCGTTCCCCAGCCTCCGAAGCACCCATGGTCTTCCTCTCCAAATCGCGCACACGGTTGCAGTAAGGCTATGGAAGTGGGAGAGGTCTCATGAAATCAGCCTGAGTAACGGAAAGCTTTTTGGCATGATGTGCTGCTTAGAGGAGAGGCGTGACCTGTTCGCTTTGCCCATAGTGCTTAGGAAAAGGAATTATGGATTTAGATGACCGTAGGGAAAGAGACCAGCTGTTGATGTAGTTGTAAGGGCAAGTGATGCCCTGGAATAGCTCCCAGCTTTCTTAAAGCCCCTCTCCCCACCTTCTTCCCCATGAAGGGACCCAGCCCTATGGTTTGGGGTGGACTAAGTGACTTCTTCAGCTGATTTCTACCTCTAATTTCTTCCCCCCCGCCTTACAAGTCTACATTTATGGAAGATTTCTGTTTTATTGAGCTAAAGTTTCCCTTAGGTAGTTCAGTCCAGTTGGTGGTAGGAAGGTACGCAATTGAGCACTTGCCCTGCCCTTGGAATCAGAATATATCAAACCCAGAACCTCAAATCTGAGGCTCAGATGCAGTCTCTGGAAAGCTGAGGATGACTCCTGCAAGGAATTATATGGTAAATGAGAGATTAATTGGTCTCTTTTTTCTTTCTCTAGGTAGTCTCTTTTTTATCTCTCTATTTTTGGTAGCTTATGCCTTTTCCAGTCTAGTTTCAGAAGAGACGTGATGAAGCTCAGTTGCTTGAGGTGTTTAAGATAACTCTACTCTTTAATGTACTTGCATTTCATGATTGTTTTTTTTTTCCCTGCTGTTCATCATAAACTTTATTCCATCCCATTTCCCCAAGATATACTAATTCTTGTAACATGCATCTATTTTTGAGTGCCAGGCATTTCCCTTTGGGGCCACTCACCTCGAGTATTTCATATTTACTCTTTATCTTTGCTCACAAATGAGTTCTGGTGGCTTCAGATGCTCTTTTCTGAACTCCTGGGCCTGTGTTGCATTTTATTAACACCTTGTAAAGATGCTAAGGAGGCATGCTGGGTTCTCCATCAAGTAAATGACTGTTTATGTGTAAGACAGAAAGAGACTCCTACCTTCCACTGGCGTCACTTATCTCCCTGGGAATCTTAGCAAGGATTGACTGTCCCTGTTTACATGAGCCTCTCTCCATGCAGTTACCACACCCAGGATCTTGCCTTCGGAGGTTGCGATGCCGGGGCCTCCTCATACAACAACAGTCCCTTGTCAATGACTTGTCTGCACTCCACGGTTTATTTGAGGAGTGATTCATGTGAATTCCTGAACAACCCTGGGAGCAGGATGTTGACACATGTCTTTTTTCCTGCCAAGGTGACTGCTTCGATCACTTGGCTATCGGGTGATGCCCAAACTTCTTTTTTTTTTTTCTGGACCCATACAACACTGACTCTTCTCTCATACAAGGGATAAATTAAAATCATGTGGACAATAAAAAACTTCTGTTATTACGAGGCACTTTTTTCTATATAAAAGTGTAATTTACAACAAAATCTACTTTAAACAACAAAAGAAATGCCTTGTTTTCTTGGTGCTCTAGGAATATCTGAATAGATCTGTGCCTCTCGGAGTCTTACCGGCTTCTCTCTACTTCTGTTCTTTTGATTATTTATTCCTTTCTGCATTCTCTTTGACTTTCAACTCAAAGAGCTATGCTCCATGCACCGAAGGCCCTCCTCTTCAGATCTCTCTTTCTGACTGCAGGTCTTCGCTGTCTTGTTTAAATGTATGTATTCAAAGTGGCCTGTGTGTGGCAAAGACTAGAACTGGGTGCAGAGCCTCTGCTTAGAGATCTGGCAGTACCACTGCTAAAATACCCCACAGAAAACAGAAGTCTTGACTGTGTGCTCTTAAAGGGGGTTGTTCTCTAAACACAGGAGTTTTGCATTGCCAAGGCATTACTGCAGGACTCTATTGGTTCACAAAACCTTTAGGCAGGCTTTCTCGATTAGAGTGAATACCCTCACATGTAGCTATCTTGAATATCTGTGTATGAATATGGGGAGGTATGACCTTTTAGAGCTAAGTTACTCTGCAGTTGCTAAATAATCAGCTTTTAAACATAAATGTTTTCTTCCCATCCATTTAAAATGTTTACTGTGGGAATTTCACCTTTATATATTCTTACATAATTTTTAAACAATAAAATGAACTTCCAATTTAGGAACTTAATGAAAAACATTAACCTAATCTTTGCATTTTCATTAGAAATCTTTGTAAGAGGGTCAGTGTATAGCTGTATGTTTTGTAGTGTCTAGCAGTAAACCCTCAGACATTTATAAAGTAGACTGGTCACCGTTTCCTGTAGTAACACAAATAAAACTAGAAATTGAAAAAACAGTTCTTCAGTGAAAAATTGAGGACTTTGAAGACAACCCTTCACATGAGTGTGCAGGAGGGATCTTCACTATTAACATTTAATTTGTTTCAGCTGGGAGTGTGTCCATCAGCTGGTAGCAATGCAAACTCATCAGTCTAGCAGTATGGGAGTAGGATAAAAAGAGGTTGGGCCTCTTAAGGCTCTGAGAGTGTTGGTGGCTTTTGCTGTTTCTCTGCAGGTAGGGATGGTAATAGCTGTATAACTTCTCTTTAAGCCCTGTGTCTCTTTGTAGCACCTGAGCTACTGTTTTTAATTCAACTAAATCTGTTTTAACCAGGAGGAAAGCTATGTGGTGTGGTGAGATCTGATGCATTAATGAAATGGCTGGGGCACTGACCTAACAAGTGAAAGATGTGGGTTTTGGAAGGGGAGAGGCTTCTGTGTACTTTATGCCTTTAGGGCATAGCGTTAGGTGCTTTCTAACAAAGCAGGGGGGCTTTTGACCTAGGTCTCCTGTCCCTGGTAATGTGGTACCCTGTGGGAAGTGGAAGGGCTGTGGGGTGGTGTAACAAGGAGCATCTACTCTTTAGTGACGGGGGGGTGATGTGTGCTTCCCTCTATGGGGGCAGGAGGCAAGAAGTCCAGCTCTGGAATTACTCCTGCTGAATTTGAGCTAAGTAATTCTGGACTGACCAGAGCTTCAGATCAAGGACTCTTCCCTGTTTTAGAACCATAGAATCATTAAGGTTGGAAAAGACCTCTGAGATCATCTAGTCCAACTGTAAACCCAATACCACCATGCCTACTAAACCATGTCCCGAAGTGCCACATCCACACGTTTTTTCCAGGGATGGGGACTCCACCACCTCCCTGGGCAGCCTGTTCCAATGCCTCACTACTCTTTCAGTAAAGAAATTTTTCCTAATATTCAATCTAAGATATCTAGTCTAAGATGGATAAGAAGAGAAGTGCCTGTTGTGCATTAGCTGTTTGGACTCAAGCCACTGTCGTCTTTTAGGAAACTGCAATAACTTATGGAGTACAGCAGCTTCAGGGAGCAGTATGGCTTTGATCAGCTTTTGTTAATGAGCAAAGCAACTAATTACACCCACCTTCCAACAGAAGTATCTTTTTCTCATGAGACACTAGCAAGCAGTTTTGTAGCGGGTTCTTGCGTCTAACACAGGACTGTTGTGTTACCACTGGGTCATACAGAAAAAAAGCATTTGGTGATCTCCTTAGGGAGGGGAAGCACACACACACAAGTATGAACCGTGTGGCTACCACAGAGCATAAAAACCATCATTTTGGTATTGTGCAGGTGAACTAAAAAAGTATAGACAGATGAGTTTTCTGGGCTGTGTGATACATCTGTGCTCTCCAAAACAGCAGTGCAAGGAATATCGGAGCTAGCTATAAGTGAACTGGCAAGTAATATATCAATTCTTGCTTTCTATGCAGTATCTAGCTTTGATCTCTTTTTAGTGTTATTTTTAACTGTGATCCTGGTCAGTTCCTAACCTGTAGGACTAAATGACCAGATCTTGTTCTTTCCAATTGAGCTGTAAGAAAAGTTCATCTGGGGCAGCAGCAGCTTCAACTTGTGTGTACACCCTAGGACAAACTGGATTTGATCTACAAACTGTAAAAAGGTCTTAGACAGGAGTGCTGAATTCTTTTGCATGGGGTTAATTACAAAGTCTGAGAAAAGTCAGCCAACCTCCCATGGCTAAAGTAATTTCCCCACGTAGCACCTTCTGCAGGGATAAATCTCTGTTGCAGCTGTATCATTCTTCTGCAATTAGTGGGAGACTGCTAGCTGTGGTGTTTGGCTCTCCTCTTCTGTGCGTGCTCTCTGAGAATGGAGCTGAACCGTGTGATCTGATAACGCAAGGCCTTGTCCTTTGTCTTGTGGTAGGTATTTGCACTTGTGGATGTCCTAACGTTTCTCTGGAAACGTGCAGTATGATTCCAAATGCTACTCAGCTGTGCTTGTGCTGCCCCTGCCTGGGACTTCCACTCTTACATATATGTTAGCAAATCTGTCTTCTGCCATCAGACTGTCTGATATGGTGTGTGCTTTACATGTGAGTTTTTGGGAGAATATGCTGCTGTACGGTCTCTCCCCCTTTCCCACCCACCCCTGGAATTATTTAGCACGGACTAAACTGGAGAGGGCATGACAGCTAGCACTGGACAGATGTAACAAGCAGCTGGTAGTAAACTAGCACTTGGAGTGATCTACGGACAAAATCTGAGAGGTCAACTATAAGATCTTTGATCAGGCAAACTCACTTGAAGGATAGACTTGACAGGAATGCAGGATTAGCCCTGATGATAAAAGTAGTTCCTAAAACTTTCTCTTCCTAGCAGGCTTCTCTAATGTGGAACTCCGTCTTGGCATGTTTTAAGCCTTGTGTCTTCTTCCGTAAGTAATACAGAGCAAATGTTTTATACAACTGCATTTAAAAGAAGTGTAATTTTGTGTTGGAGTCTGCTGCTTTTAAAAATGAAAGTATTTATTTGATGGTGAACTTATCTGATTGTGGCTGCACAGCCTCCCTTTGGCCTGCTAGTCGTTAGAAGCAGCCACACCAGTGCCAGTGATTGCACTCTAGATAGACTCGTGTACATCTGGTACTTCGTAAGCTTGTGGGAAGAGTGGGCAGCCTTTTTCTTTTTGGTTTTTTTTTTTTTTTTAAACAGCTGTATTTAAACTAAGACAAGTTTTGTAGAAGTGTAAAGAGAAAATTGTGATGCAGGAGAGGGGTGAGACAAAGGAAAGTTGGGAAACTGGAGATGGGGGAGAAAAAGTATGTATGGATAGGTAGGTCAAACAGTTTGTGGTGGAGTGGGAATCCAAGCATCTTACTTCTGAGTAAGGGAGGCTTTGCTTCCCAGAACTCAAAGCATGAAATACTGTTATAACATTACCCTGTCCTTAGCTGTCAGCTGGCATGAGGCTGTTCAAAGGATCCCAATGTGTCGGTGTGTGGTGTTTGCTAATCTAAATCTACTGCAAATGGATGGAGGAGCTGGTTAACTTCTTGTGTGAAAGGTTATTCTGTAGCTGAAATTGCTTTAGGTGGCTCAGCTGTATTTTGTCAATAAAATGTACCATCAATGGAGGAATTGGCAGTAAAGTAGCTTCTGTGTGCTTGTAAATGGAAAGCACGTTTGAAGGGCAGCAATAGAGTATTTGGTAGATGCAGTCAGCAATTCTATCATTATGAAGTCTATTTTCTGGGATTTAGAATTTGAATGTGTTTAATTGCAGTGTGCTGATATGATTTACAGCTTGGATGTGATTCTTTTTTCATCTATTTTGGCTGGTGTAAAGTGATCTGTGTGATGCATGTGAGTCGCTATGCTAGAGGGTTCAGCAAAGGGAAAGAAAATAGTGCATTCCTAATATATTTATGTATGTTTTGGGAATATACCCTGGAACATTGCTGTAAAAGTATATCAGTGTTTGGGGGGTGGCTTGGCATGGAATGTGGTATCAAGTCTTTTCTGTTCTAGGTAGATGAGATGGAAGGAAGGATCTTGCCAAGCAATGGACTTCTCAAACTTCAGCAAGTTTTAGTGTGGATTTCTGTCCCCGCTTTAAACACGTGGGCCAGGTTGATCCTTGGTGTAGCTATTTCCTGAAAGGGCGATTAGAACAACTGTTGATAGTAATGCTGTAGGCTGATGCCTTGTGCTTTTTTAAGAGTGAGAAAGAATGGCCTTGAAGGTAAGGTACAGGGAATCAAGAGATCTATATGTGCTTCTTGGTTCCGACAGAGACTCTCTCTGTGACCTGGGGCAAGCTTTTGTTTTGTTTTGCTTTTTATTTGCCTGCTTTCTGCTTGTCCCGTTTCAGGGGAGGTTTAGATTGGCTATTAGAAAAGATTTCTTTACTGAAAGGTGGTGAGGCATTGGAAGAGGCTGCCCAGGGAGGTAGAAGGGTTCAAAAAATGTGTAGGTGTGGCACTTCGGGACATGGTTTAGTAGGCATAGTGGTGTTGGTTTGGTGGTTGGACTAGATGATCTCAGAAGTCTTTTCCAACCTCAATAATTCTATGATCTATTTGGACTTTATTAACAGGAACCTACAGGCTTTTTCCACCTGCTGTGTGCAGCACAGTAAGGCCTGATCTTGGTTGGGGTCTTCAGGTATTACTGTAGAACAAATGATCCTGAACAGTGTTTCAGCAGCTCTTATCTGTCCACGCAAAGTAGGATCCTATTTGTAAAGGACCTTTTCCTAGCATGCTGTAGTGTGCATGTAGGGAAATAGCAAAATTTTGTCACGTAAAGCTTCCATCTGATCTTGATCAGCTATATCACGTTGGCTATTTCAATCCGTAAGTGCAATAAGGGGTACCTTGCCCATATTTGAAAATTGGCCTTTGAAGTCGTACTGTACCACTAATTCTTCACCAGTATTTATGGGATTATGTCATTAGTTGATAGAAATATTAAATATACCGCAGCTGGGCCATGTGAAAACTTCTAATGAGTCGGTCCAACATGTATGTCTTGTACAAAGTAATTCAGGGTCACTCTTGGATACTATTTTAATTGTTCTGCAGAGGGTTCTGTGGGCCAACACCCCAGGGTGCTGGCCTGCAGAAAAAGGAATGGCTGTTTTTTACAGCTTGTTACCGTTGCAAGACAACTTTAAAAATGAGCTGAAGACCACTGCCTTGCTGAGCTGCTGTGCAGAGCACAGAGTTAAGATCATCTTGCTAGTCCTTTTCCATGGGAATACAGATGTGCCCGGGCCTTGTTGTGACTGTGGTTCTGTTGATTCCTTCTCTCTGCTGTAACACAGTGGTGGGAGGGGGCTGGCTTTGATCAAAATGGATATATTTGGCTGTGGGTGGAGATGCTGTTGCCACCTCTGGCTTTATCAATTCCTCCTGCTAATCTCTGCCCTGAGTAGCAGCAACTGGGGTAATCTGTGACACAGAAGACTTGTTTATTTAGCCGCTTTTTTTTTTTTTTTTTTCAGACTTAGCTTGGTATTGAAGAGTCCTGAACGCAGACATGCTCTGAGGTATGTCGTCCAAGCAAGGTGGCTGTCCTCAGTTTGACGCTTTGGTGAGTGCTGTCCTGCCTGATGATAAAAAGACAGGATTATGGTACAGCTGTGTTACCTCATTATGGGGAGGGGAGCAAGAGGTGGTTTTGTGAAAACTGCTGGTGGATCAAGTATCTGTGCAACACCAAGCAACTTAAAATAAAAATTATATCTATTTAGGTTCAGGAACTGATTCAAGGAATATGGGAAATACTAAAACAAATACCAATTATATTTTTGCATGAACTTCAGGAAATAAACAGATTTGTTCTTTGCAGTTTACACTTGTAGTAAGACACTTTTTTTGTCATACAAGCTTTTAATGATTTTTCTTGTTGCAGTAGAGTGTAGGCTTGGTGGCTTAAGGACTGAAAGGATTAATATATTCGGTTTATATTCATGAAGTACCTAGCAACCTCAGACAGAGATCAGGGCTCTTTCATATAAGATATTATGCAGGTTTCTAAAAGAATAGTAAAAAGCCCTTCTACCACACTATGCAGTTTATCAGTTTCCTACAGCTTAAGACCCAGACCGTTTCTGAAGGTGCGTGTTCAATGAAGTTTTAAATCAAGTGTGAGTGATATTGTGTAGGACTATCAAATGAAAAACTAATTTGGTGTCAGCAGTTTTGACCAATGTAGAGACATTTTTAGCTTTTGTACAAAAGCAGCAGCTGGTTTAGTAGTCTGGTGACTGCTTGGAAAAAAACCACACTGTAAAGGTGGGGAGGAGAGCTTTGTGTAAGTATTTACTCACTTGCAAGGCAAAGTGTTTAAGAACCATAATGAGAAGGATGGACAGACTCTTCCAAAAGTGTAAGTTATGTTTGCCTGATCCACAGGATACCACAAGAGTGGCGATAAAGTAGGTGTGGGGTAGGAAGAAGAATTGGCACGTTAGCTGTAGGTGAAGTGCTTAATTATCCACTGGAGGAGTGTGTCTAGGTATGTCTGGAGAGCTAAGTGTCTTGAATTAGGCTGAATCTGGTAGGCCCTGCAGCACCCTGCTGTGACTTAACCCACATGGAGGCTGGGGAGGCCACGGTACCCCCCTTCCCCAGGGCTTACACCCTGGAAGAAGGAAGCACCCTCCTCCACTTGTCGTTGGTGACCTAGCGTATTGCTCTAAGATGGGTACCTCCTTCCTCTTTGGTTTCAAACAACTGAAAGCCGGGTGCGGTGGAAGGACAAAGATCTTTAAGGTGGTTCTGTAATTGGATAAAGAAAGAGTGAAAATGATGGTCGCATCCAGGAGGCAGAAGAGCTGGATTCAGGCTTCCCCTGCCTGACTGGATCAAATCCAAAGCCTCCCCCTTTCTAAGGAGGCTGTTTCTCATGCAAGACTTGAGCTATTCTAATGGTTAGATTAAATAACATGTCCAGAAGGTAGAAGAAAAATTCTCTTCCTCAGGCTGCAAAGGTGTTCAAACCCTGATCTCGCTGCTAGTGAAAGACTTGAACGCTGGCTGGAGGCCATGCTCTGTCGCCGTCTTAAGCCTGCCTCTTAAAACACACTGAAGAAAAGCATTCAGTTGTTTCTTGCCAGAGGGAGCCTGACTCTGGAGCCTGTGAAGAAAGAGGCTTTGGCTTTAGCTTCTGTTTTTATGGTGTGTTCTCCCATTAGATAAAATAATAAAATAGGAATTTAGGAAGAAGATCTAGAGTCCAGGGTTTTGAGCGTCTTGGGTGAAGGTCCTTGTAGCTATGTGGCTAAGGTAACTTGTCACTTGTGGGGGGGAACCTGTGTTCTCTGGTCAAATGAACATTGCTCGTCTAAATTTGGACAGAAGAGTTGAAGATCCGTCAGATTAACCCTGGGTTTCACTCAGTGAATTGGGATTTCTCACTTCAGTGAGTGCATGCACCACATGTTGCGTGGAAGAGCCTTGCTGGTACGTGTCTGGTTTGCTTGGAAAATACTTGTTGCGTCAAGCCTCCTAAATGACGTGTATGGAAGCAGTATCTAAAGGTAACTTCTGCTCTCCATTAATTCCATTTTCACAGTAACCTTAGCTCACCTTAACTGGGGAAAGACCAAACTGCAGAGTTGCGTTCCTGTGTTTTGATTTAGCAGCAGCTGAAGTAACTGGTATGAAAGCTCATAATCTCTTAGTTTGGATCCTGAGATCCGTGCATAGCATGGGAAAGGCTGTGTCAGTGAAGGCTGATCCTTACTGGCATTCACAAAGGCAGGCTTTCTTGGTATTGCCAATTTTGTGGCAGTGGTATCACGTTTTTGATTAGTTAATTATTAAATTTTCCAACTTTGGCCATGTATACCTGTGCTGAAGGGAAGAGGCACTTCTATGTATTGCATTCAAGCTAACATTCCTGTACCTGGCCCACCTCCTAGCTGGCCAAGAAGCAGAGCTGCGTGGGGATGAGGAGGGAGCCCTGTGTCTCTTCTGGAGTTTGGATTCTCACTGCCCTTGTCTAAGGGACAAAACAAGGAATCTGATCCAGGTCTGTCATGCCCTGTAACAATGTCATCCTGACCTGTCCTGTTCTTGGCTGGGATAGAGTTAATTTTCTTCCTAGATGCTGGCATAGGGCTGTGTTTTGGATTTAGGATGAGAATAATGCTGAGAACACGCTGATGTGTCAGTTGTTGCTGAGCAGTGCTGACACTAAGTCAAGGACTGTCTAGCTTCCCGTGCTCCGCCAGGGGCACAAGGAGCCGGGAGGGGGCACAGCCAGGACAGCTGCCCCCAACTGCCCACAGGGCTATTCCATACCATACGGTGCCATGTGCAGTATAGAAACTGGGGGGAGCTGGCTGGGGGATGAGTTGGGCATCGTTTGGCAGGTGGTCAGCAACGCATTGTGCATCCCTTGCTTTGTATATTCTTTTATTATTATTACTATTTTATTTCAATTATTAAACTGTTCTTATCTCAATCCATGAGTGGGTTGATTCCCCCCCTTACTTTTACTTTTCTGATTCTGTCTCCCATCCCACTGTGGCGGGGGAGAGAGCAAGTGGCTGGCTGGTGCTCAGTTGCTGGCTGGGGTTAAACCACAACATGACCATTGAGTCATATATTGATTGTGTTTGTTTTTTTTCCTGAACCAAAAGATCATGTAAGAATCTAGGCAGGAGTAGACTGTCTTTCTGTGGTCCAGCAAGGTTTGGTTTTTTTTTTTTTTCAGCCAACTATGCAGGCAGGCCTTGCTGGTTTTCTTTTCGCCTGGGGGGAACACTATTAGAAAGATGAAGTTTGATACTATGGTGCTTGTGAAATAGTTTTTTTGGGTTTTTTGGCTATTGCTGCTCCTGTTGCTCACTTAATTATAAAACCTGTATAAATGTACCTTTTGGTATAAATATTACTAATGTTGGCAGTAATTGAAGGTGAAACTGGCAAATGTATCTATCAAGCCATTTCACAAAGTAATCATTTATGAACATAGCTCTATTAATTTGTTTAGTCCGATGCAGAGAAGCAATAAAAGTGATTGACTAAAAACAATTAAAACAGTAAAAGTAAATTGTTGTGTGCATTAAAACCTGCTGAGCCTGTCAGATGAAAATTGTAGGTTTAAATGTGAAAATTAAAGCTATTGATTTTAGCTAGCGTGTATGTGGCTACCAGAGTCCTAATTTGTTCTTGTTTTCTTAGCTAAAAGTTGCTGAGACAAGGATAAAGATAATCCTAAAACTCATTCCCAGAAAGGCCTTCAGAAAGGCATATGTGATAAATATTTGTGGTGTTTTGGGAACACGGGAATGTTTTTTGGAAGACTTATATTAACTGTCAGTATCTTGAAACTGCAGAACTGAATATAAATATTTACCAATAATGGTAACTTATTGTACTTCAAAAGAGGTGAAGAATGAGACATTGACATGAGAGAAAATACGGCATTGATACAGACTAGATTACAGGGCTTCTCGCTTAATTTATGTGTATGACTTTATTGTCAATTTATTTTTATGTGTTACAGTAAATCTTGCATTCAGTGAACTATTATTTTTTTAGTATTCCATTAAAATGATGGCTGAAACAGAGCGCTATATCTGGACTGGTATTAAGGGATAGTGGTGGGGAATGAGACTCCAGTCAGTGCATGAGGGCTTCAGCTGCTCAATAAGGGCTACTGTCATGAATCGAGTGAGCCAGGGCTTTAAACAAGTATTATGTGTGTTGACTTGCCAATGTTAAGCAATAGGTCACAGTATTATTTCCTCTTATAGTTTCTTTAGATCTCTTTATAAATCACCCCTTTAGACTGTAAAGTGTAATATTTGATGGTTAACTACTTGATCAATAGATAGAGGTTTCTTTAAATTTTGCTTTGGGGAGTGTAAAGCACATCTTCCAGCAGCCTTCGTTTTTGCTCTTTAGGAAGCAGACTCCAAGATAAGTTCGATGACTTACAAACACAGCATCAGTCTCGACTCCCGGTTTCTGACCCTAGCATCAGGGCTGCGCGTGAGGGGTGCTGGGGAGCCCAGCCTTAACAGGGCCGTGGTGGGGAGCACCGGGTGGCTTGCGTGGAAGGGTCCAGGGCAGCGTGGTCTCTGGTGATATGCCCTGACACTGGGCCTGTCAGGGAGGGAAGCTCATACAGGGGAGTGATAAACTTCTGGCTGAAAGGCAGAGTAGCTGATTTGGAGCGTGTTGTTTGACGTACCTTCAGGACAACTGCAAATCCAGAGTTATGGGATGTTTGTGGAGCTGGGTGCCTAGGACCAAAGCAGCCAGCAGCAGTCACGTATACGCTACTGACATGAACATCGGCTCCTAAACTGGCCCCTTCTGCCTTCCAGTCTACGGGGCTGAGAGGGGGAGCGTGGCATGCAGCTTGGAGCAAAGGACCTCAGCCTATGCACACAGCGTGGTGTCACAGGAGAGTGTCACACCAAACCGTTTCCCTTTGTGGAAGTAACCTACTGGAGAGAACTGGCTGTTGGCGTGATAGAAGTGAGGGGGGAAGAGATGGGGGAAAAATTTGAATCTTTCTACGTGCATGAGCAGCATGGAGTTCACAGGTAATGTTTGTCTCAATAGGGGATTTTTTTTTTTTAATAAAAAATTCAGATACTAGGGCTGATTCATTTGAACACTGTGGCACACCTCACAAATTCTTGGGAGTCTGTTCCACCAGATGAACTCTTTCAGCGTATACTTGCAGTAGATAACACAACGGAGAATACAAATAACTTGCAATCACTACACAGCTAGCTTAAGTTTCTCTTTATGCTTGTCAAAATAACCAGTTCTGTCACCATGCAGTGGGGTAGGCACATTGGTAATGCTGTTACTGAAATGCTACCGAGAAAGAATTGGACAGCTTTTACTTTTAAGGCAGTTGTTTAGTGATTTTTTTTTTATTTTTTTTTTTTTTAAACAGTAACTGCGTAGTCCTTGTTTAGCAGTAACAGTTATGTTAGTTTTCAGCTGTTTGAGCTGGATCGGAATACGGGGGAAGAGCCACGTGCATCTGCTGCCGCATGCCATTTGCAAGTAGACGCCGTCCTCCTGCAAGATGCAAGTCCCGCAGCACTGCAGGGGTGTCTCATACCATATGTCTGTTCCATCACGTGTGTGAGTGGCTGAGGGAGGCGTGGGGTCCCCACAAGAGGGTTAACTTCTAACAGTTGTAAGGAAGCTGTCCAAAGGGGTGTCACTTCTGGGCTCTGATTCAGCAAAGCTCATGAGCATATGCTGAAGTGCTTTGCTGAATCAAGTTCTAGCAGAGAAACTTGTCAAAAGCGTTTTACCTCTATCTGTGCAACTGTCACGCTAATCTTAAGCCTTCCAGGAACTTCTGTGTGAAGTGTGTTTGTTTTTTTTTCTAATAGTGACTCAATTTGAAGGAAGGCTTTATAATGTATTTCAGTTGTAGACTGCAAGTTAACTATGTTTTTGCATTTCTGCCTTTTAAATTGATGTTATTTCCCTAGAAAATAACAAGAAACCCAAACCTTTATTAAAAATAACATTAAGCCTTGTGTCATGTTAATGCCACAGCCTGCGTCATTAGCATGCTTATAAAAGCATTACCTTGCATCTCCAAAGTAGATCGCCTCATAACTTCTGTATCCTCTCTAGCATGACCATTACCTCTGAAGAATTTTCAGCTGAAGCAGAGATTGTGAGGAAGAGGAGGGGTAACTACTTGCATGGAAGGCCACTCAGTGAAAACTAAGCAAAAGCCATTTTCTGCTAGAGCATGTTCCCTTTGTTCTAAATTCTTGGTAATGGCGCAAGTAATGACTGGAAAACGTAGTCTTCAAACGCAAAGGGAAAACAAACAGCATTCCAATGAACTGAACGGGTCTTCTCACCGTGCGTACTACAGGTGACAGCTTACTCCTAAAGTAGTTCTATGTCATTTTCCGTTAAATAATTAAATACACTGCTCAGACAGCAATCCTTGGAGATGATTAGGACAAATGCGTGTGACCGCAAATGGACAATAGCTTTCATGAGTATGCTACAGCAACAAAGCGAGATAGTTAAATTTTATGGTCTTACATCTGTAGTAGATGTCCTGACTGTGCATTTTTATACAATCATTTATTCACACCAATTTTATTTTCATCAGTCCTAAAACTCAATGTGTTTTATGTTGAGCATTATCACAGGAGGAAACTATTCCCTTGAGAGCAGAAACCTAGTGAATTTTCACATAAGCATCACACTAGCATTTCCTTCCTTGTGGAGGCTGTAGCGTTCAGTGATTCCAATTCTGCTGGGAGCTATAGCGTGGCACCATTATAGCAAATAATTTGAGCAGTTATGTTCCAAAGTACTGTTACTGGCAATGCCATGCTGAGCATTTGAGGCAAAGCAGGTGAGATTTTTATCTCTGGTTCAAGAATAAGGGTGTTTCTTTTCCTATCTGTAAAGATGTGACTTGATTGGGACCTAGTATGTAAGTAATCTAAGTGAAGGTTTGTTTAAAAAAAAAAAATGAAAATCACCTGCCTGTTTGTAAAAGGAGAAAGAATGTGACATATGAAAGTCCCATCTCTCTTCCAGTGAGGAGCAGATCTGTGCACCCAACCCAGGGTGTTAGTGAGGTAGGTGGTATGGATGATGACTGTGAGGTAGTATACTGTTAATATGAAAATGAACTTTTAAGGCTTTTGCAAAGGGGAATGTCCACACTGAGAAATGTGAGCAGGGAGAGACAAGACTGATTTTTCCCTGTGAATGGCTTGCTGGAGGCTAGAAAAGAAGTTCACTGCACGACAACTGGGATGTTGGAAGAACAGTATTGACTCTCTTCAATTTGAACCTTGGACTGTTCCTTAGGAGGCATGCTGCAATTAAGGTTAAATAATCATTTTTATGCTGGATGTATCTCAACATCTTTGATAACATATTGATTCTGACACGTATTCTGTTTTGTACTGGAAGCTTTGCTCACCTGTGGAGATGATGAATTTTTTTTGAGGAACCAAATGTTACGATTCTAAGTGCTGTGGAAATTCTTGTCTGGAATTGCAACTCCTTCTAGTATTGAGGTTGAGATGCAATGAAAGGTGTTCTTAGTCCTGAGCCACCTTTCTATCGAGGAGATGACTTAGTTGGATACTTAGTTCCCAGCGTGTACCCCACAGGTTTAGCCCTTATATTGCAGAGAGAGGAATGCAAAAGAGGCTGATCTCATAGCAATTCTGTGCCATGTGGCTGTCTCCTGCCTGCGCATCCCTCTGACCGGGATCAAATGGACTACAGGAGTATTTAAGTGTGGTGTTGTCTGTCAGTTTGGTTGCTGAGGCTAACTTCCCTAGTTTCTTGTGTAAGAGTGATTAGTGTCATTTATCTGTGCTTGGTATCTGTGCTTGGGGGAAGTGATACATACCTACTTGGTACAATACACCAAGATGTTCAGTAGTTTTGTATGTTGGGTCTGATTATTCGTAGTGGCAGGTAGTACAGAGTAGTCCTCTATGTATATTCCATCTTGCTTTGGAGCAACCATCTTCTGTAGACAAACCTTACTTAAACTAACTCATCCCTAGTCTACTGCAAAGATCCTTAATGCAATGTAGTGCTTTAAAATGTGAAGTTGAAATGCAGTAATACGCTAACTTATAACATGTCTTATAACAGTATAATTTCTCGACACTTAACGTGTGTTTACAGGCCTTGGTCAGGATTGAAGAAGCTGTTATTTTAGGTATTGCGGAAAGTCAGTTTTGGTTCCTCCCTTCCCTCTGG
>VZTL01073381.1:0-25826 GCA_013400535.1 Scopus umbretta | reverse complement strand
CCCCCCCCCCCCAATGTATTGAAAATAGAAAATCCAGCTTTGTTACAGAATGTTAATACACAATTTTCCTTTGGTTTTAAGTGCAAACTGTATTCAGTATATATGCAAATAGCCTTTTTCATAGAAGTAATATTTCCTATAAATTAAATAGGTAATTAGTAATTAAACTTCTGCTGCATAACTTGCATAATGGCATTAAAGTGCTAAAAAGATTTTTTTATGTTTTTTAAAATAAATAAATAAATAAAAAAACCACCAAAAACACAGGCTATGACTTTTGGTAGCATATTATGAAGCAATGCAATGAAGAAACATTAAGTCCTAAATATACAGTCCCATTCATGCTGAAGAAATTTTTTGATGATGATTGGAGAGAGTCCTAAAAACTAAGTTATGCATACCATCACCCCTGAAGCTTACTAGCTGGTCCTGATAAACTCTTTTGGATTGTATACTGGAAAGCTTTTACATGTGATTAGCTGTAGCTTGCATGCTAAAATCAAACATGAAAGCAGGATGACTGTTTTATTTCTGTCCATGTGGTATCTGGATTCCCTAGGCTGCAGGTGAGGTTAATGGATAAGGTATTACAAAACTGCTACAGTAAAACCTGCACAGGAGTTGGTAGTGCGTACCCTGTCTCTTTCAGCCTGGAGGATTCCAGACTGTTTTGACTCCTCGAATGGAAACTACAATATTCTTTAAGGTTTGATGGACTGTGGCGCTAACTGAGGGCTTGAGAGACCATGACAAGATGCAAGACCACCCCTGTAGTAGGGGTAAACCCCTGCTCAACAGTTCTCCATTGGCTTAGGTTGGTGTTCCCTACAGTGCTATATTGAGTTGTTCCAACTGAGCACCCAGTCTTCTGTGCATTGCACCCTTGATTATCAAAGGGGAAAAACAAAATAGGAATGTTGCTATGAAGTTGCCTTCCCCAGTACCAGATCTCTTTCTCCCACTGTACTTTGCTTAAATCAGAAGGATGAAGTGTGAGCTGCTCTTAAATTGGAATATTAGTCAGGAGGAATGTATGCAGAGCTGTTTTACCGTGTCGCTTCTTGATGCTTGGGCTGAGTGCTGTGTTATACTTCATTGTCTTTGGATCCTCTTTTTTTGGTCATCTCGATATACTGTGGAGAAGCTCTCTCCACACCTGGCTCCTTTCGTAGAGTGAATACACTGGGACTCATCTGGCTGGAAAAATGAGACCACTGCATTGAGTTGAATTGAAGGGTTTGGTGAAAACCTTACTTAATTGCAGTTTTGGGCATCATTTCAAACAAAATATAAATCAGGCCAGATCTGTTCGAACCAAAGCCCAAATCTGCCTGGAAGACTTGCAAACTTCAGAAAACACAGTCCAAGTTTTACATATTACACTGTAATCGAAACTTGCTAAGATTTGGTCACCTTTACAAAAAACTTTGTACAGCTCCAGCGAGACACCTCTTTCAAACATTTCATTTAAACTCTATGCAACAAGAAGACTTTAACTTCCCCTTTCTCCAGCTCTGCAGGGAAAAAAAAAAAAAAAACTACATTAAAAAAAAAAAAATCACTGTGACCGTTATATTTGGAATTGTATGTGCGCTTACAGGAGGGATTTGCAGAGGAAAAAAGTTGGTTTTACTTCATGAGTGGGGGAAACTTGTAAACTATTCCAGCCCTTATTTTGCATGTGTTGCAGTGGATAACTATAGCACTGCCGAGAGAGAAAATATAATAGGACTTGGTGGAAAGCAAGATAGCATTTCAAGAAATGAAGAACAGTGTTTCTTCTGGAGGAATGCTGGTGGTCTGGGGTTCCTCCACATAAGTAAGAAGTAATTAAATTTTTATGTTTGCGTGAAGTTCTGTGGTTGTGCAGTGCTTCTACAGAGAATCAAGATGTAGAATGAACCCAGTTTAATGTGAGTGTTCCCATGGGCTTCACTGGCCTTGGGATTTTGCATAGCATCTCTGAGGATCTTGTGATGATAACATGCTAGAATCCTGTTAGTCCTCTGAAGTACTGATAGATGTGTTGCGCCAGAGGCGTGTGTCCTGTTTGTGGGGGTTTAAGGTCCCAACTTGACAGTTAACTTGGACATGTCTACATTGGCTTTCCGTTGGTCTCACTGACTGCAGTGGATTTAATTATGCTTGTTTAATGCAGGTACTTGATTCCCATCTTGGTTCTCCACCTTACTCTGATAACGTGCCTAGTGCTGTAATTGGAGAGGATGACAACTGAGGCTCTGTTGCTGTAGGTTGAATTGGTGAGAAATTCTGCTGATGAGGCTCCTAGAGCATTGCGTGTCCCAAAATAAAGCAACACACAGTACTGTATGAGCACAGCAAAACTGTTCAAGAATGGGCACGTAAGAGGTGTTCTGCTGCATGACCAATGGAATTTGTCTTTTGGGGCTGAAGAGAGAGGAAGCTCAGTAACGAAACCTAGCCCGCATGTATTTCACAGAGGGGAGTTTTTTGGTTTAGCGTGTTGCTTTACTTTGCTGTTTTTAAAGAAATTGCTTGGCTTGGTTGAGTCATTTGGTTGCTAACCTTATGTTCGTTCAATAGTATTACAGTTCTGTAAGTCCCTGGTAAAAGCAGTGGTATTTTGCAGCAGCTCCTGGTCACTTGTCCAGTATTGTATTTAATCTATTGGAAACAAATGACATGAAGTCTCTGAAAGGGCATGGAAGATTCCCCTCCCCTGGTAATACGTGGCCTTGAACTTGTAAAAAACCAGTTTACTCCTTAACCATTTTACAAGAAAAGCTCAAATACAGAAAGACAGACATTGTCAAATGCGCGCTCTCTCTGATGTTTGTGGCTAGCTAATTAATTTGCTTCTTTCTAGCTGATGCTGGAAAAATAATTATTTTATAGACTGTGGTGTTTTTTTTTTTCCCCCCCCCGTTTCTAAGAATACTTTAGATTTGCTGATACTGGTTTGTTCTTCAAACTATGCTACACATTATAATTGAGCTTTTATTTTTAAATATTTTTCAGTTGTAGGTTTGGAGGAAAAAAAGCCTTTGTTTGCTTAATGAAGTTGGTTTTATAGATCCATGTAACATCAGTGCCTTAATTACTACAAATGGATAATAAACGCTTCCCTATATATGAGAATGGGAGACACACAGTGTGACTGTCATTAGGAACAATTGGATTTTCTCTTGATAAGTTGGTAAAAAATGTAAATACTACAAATAACCGCCTGAGGGCATGTTAGATAACTATGCCAGGAACCATGCAGCAAAACTCATTTTTACAGAAATTGCTTCCTCTGTTGGAGTTGAATACAGAAGAAACTGAATGTGCATTCATGCATAAGTTGCAATATTTTTTTATGTTCTTTGTGAACACTTTGCGTTAAGGTGTCTGGTATAGGGTTTTCTTCTATTACTGGAAAGAGCTGAATATGGGCAAAGGAGTGGTTAGGATCCAGTTTTTCCTAGTAAAACACAACTCTTTGGCTTTAGACAATTAAACCAACAGACTGTTCTATGTGATGTAGGAAGAGCAAGACTATTTTGTGGTGGGGGGGGTTGGTGTTTGTTTTTGTGTGTTGTTTTTTTTTTTTCGTTGGTTTTTTAACTATGTGAAGCCACTCATAAGAAGTCTCTTGAGGAGAAAAGGAAAGTTGGCCTTTGCATTTCATGAGCTTATTAAGAGACAAACCGTACCCCTTGCTGGCTGGGTGGGTATGTCACCAGCCAGGATGCCAGTTCTTCAAATGACTTAGCAAAAGCTGAATATGACACTGCTGTTGATTTCAAGGAATACAAGCAATTCTGGGGAACATCATGACAAGTTTTGCTTAGCTAGTATGACCTTTTGATTAGGGGGTTTACTTTAAATGAATCAAGAATAGGATTCCCTGTTGGAATCTATTGGATCTAATAGAGTTCCTGTCTTTCCAGATCTGTATGGGTGCTGTGAAGATCTACTCTTGATCTCACATGGCTGCTCTTATGCCTTCCAAAGGTGTGACTCCTCTAGCATGGCCCAGAGAAGGCCAGTACAGACCTCTGAGAACTTCAGAGCTGTAGAACAAATGGACAAAACCAGCCCATGGCTGTCAAAATCACTATACTACTCATGGATTCCCTATTAACATATAGGAAATGTCAACCTTGCTGGAGTGTCTGTTCAGTGAAAGCAGGGTGCTGTCAGAAATGCACAGGAGAAAGGGAACAAGATAGCAGAGTGCTTGTGGTTAAAAGCTTGGATGTGATTTGGGGTGTATTTGCTCTGACACACCAGCAGGTGTTAAGGGGAGTGCTACGCAACCTGATCCTGATGTACAAAGGGACAGGTTGGTTACTTCAGTCTCGTGTTAATCACTGGAGATGTGTCGGTTTGTGGTGTTGCACTGGCATTGGAATGGCTTTGTGCTTTGTTGCTCATGTCTCTGCTGTCCTCGTGGTATAGCATGCCTTTTTTTATCTGTCAGTGTGATGAGCGGATCTTCTGAGGACTATGGTGAATGCAAAGGCTGTTCAGGGAGTGGTTGCACTTTGTTCTGTTCTTGCATTGCGTTGTGAATCTTCATTTTGTAGAAGGCTGCCATGCCATAAATTGAGAAGAAGGCAACACAAGATAAATTAGCTGTACCATCCTTTATATGGAAGATTTTATGATGTATTCTTCCCTGTACGAGACTCCCATCATACCTACCTCTTAAAATGAAGACTGGTGAATAATGGCTTAGGGAAGCAATAAATACATAATGCAATGCCACCTTTGAACCTTGTAGCTTGTGAGTAGGTCAAAGATTATATGGGTTGTAATCATGATTTATGCTTTCAGTCTCTTGATATTTTTTAGACCATCTTTGCTTGTCTGTTGGTATGACTATAATTATTCTATTTATTTTTAGGAGGCCACTATGATCCTTTTGATACTACTACAAAGTACACTTTTTGTTTTTTTTCTTAATATGAAATAACTCAAACTTTGTGCTCAATATACACGAATTCATTGTGTTCAATAAGGCAAGAGTGCTCAGAAAAATGTAAGTAAATATGTCCATGCAAGTGTCTATTCAAGACTAACAATTTGTTAAAGAGAACTTGATTTATTACTGGTAACGGGCTTAGCAATTGTCTATCTTTTAGCAAATAATGTAAACTTCCTAATTGCTGCAGAACAATAATCACACAAAGACATCTTGACAGTTTCCGTATTAATTAATCTCACATTGGTTGATTTGAAAAAATCTAAGTTTAACTGATGAATGATGACTGTATCTTGGAGCTTCCAAGCTTAATGTTATTTGATGCTAAAAGTGCATCAGTCAACCCTTAAGCATAACTTGACAAAATAATTTGATAGTGGCAGATGCTTGTTTTCATGTCTCTGGCTTACGCTGATTCTTTGCTGTACCTGAGGTACAAGCTTACCTAGCTTATGGTGTAGAGCTTTCTGACTTGATGAAAGCGAATGTTGTCATTTAGTTCTGCTCACTCCTGTTGCTGCCATTTGGCTTGCAGGAAATTTGCTGCAAATAAACTTGTACACAGTACTTCAGAGCGCTGGTTTGCTTACAAAGCTGTGTTCTTCTTCTCACCCTTTCAGGCTAAGCAGCCAGATTTAGTGACGAGTGAGTGCATTCTGTCTGCTGCTGCACAGCAGCCCCACAGCCTCCATTCAAACACCGCGGATGGGTTGACTTCCCTTCTTGGCTGTTTCCTTTACTCTGCTATTTGAGGCTAATAGTTCTGTGGAGCAGTGGGTGCTCTTGCCTTTCCTTATTTCCTGAAGGACTGCTCAGCATGTGGCTTTAATGCTGCATCTTGTGCTGATGTTTGGCAGGTTAGTTTTGTGCTCCTTGTTCTTGAATCCCAAGGACACCTCAAGTTGTCTTTTGGAAGAAGTTGGCTTGAGGATGCTCAAACAGTGATGCAGCAGCTGAGAAAGTCAATGTATTCTTTCTTCACTAGTATGCTCTTTGAGGTATGTCGCTTCAGAGGTGAATGATCCCTTTCCTCCTTTTTCAGTTTGTGCTCATCAGATGTGTGATCTCCCACAAATGTGCATTTACCGTGTGCGATTGTGATGTGTTACTGAAAACGTCGGGCTCAATCTCATTAGGCTTTTCTCTGGTACTTGATAACTTGTAGGGTGAAGAGGGATGCTGCTGGCTGTGGGAGGGATGGTGTAGGATGTGAAGCCTGAATGCACTGAGGGGCTGGATGGCGCAGAGAGTGGCTAGACTGCTAGCCTGGCACTAACCATACTGGGATAGTATTGGCACACCGTAACTTTGGTACCAAGTTAAGTTTTTAACCTGCTGCCTCTAAAACACATGACCAAAAGATTTCAAAGCCATACCGTTGTCCGTTATCACTGACACTTTAATCCACTATATAACTTTTTACTTTGCGTTTCAGTTCTAATGATCTGTATAATCCCATTAACTATCTGGGAGCTCAAGCATGGCCCATGGGAAGAAAACCTCAGAACAGCAACAGCCAAATGTAAGTGGCACTGAACGTATACAGTTAACAATCAAGTGTAATTGCAAGGAATAGTGTTTGGAATAGATGGCTATACTCCAGCCCCAGGGCATTGTGGCAGATGCAACGCAAGGTTTAATAAACTATAGGTCCCTGTTGCCAGCATTACTACCTAAGAGTAATAATAACAGTGAGAGTGAAAACATCCATCAAAAGCTGACAAATCTGACACAGATTATACATATGCACATGCATATACGAAAGATGCTACTTAAATCTGATGGAACTGCTAATAAAAATTCTTTAGTGGTCTTAATGAGGCATCATTTTGTGCTTATTACTCCTTTCATGTGAGGTTATTTTTGAGAAACAATCATGTGAGCATTGTTAGAAAAGGTGCTTGTAATTACAAAAGTAAATAGCAATATGTTGCCTGATTAATCATAGGTACAATAGCTCTATTCAGAGGGGAGCTTATAGTTAAAGCTTAAGTGAAAACTTTAAGCCTAGTGAATATACACACTTATTTTTAGCACAGAGGCTGTCTGTCTTGTTGCGTATTCCACCAAGAAACCCTGCTAGACAAATGACTCTTGTTTCAACTTGTGGGTGGCCCAGTTGCAGATGTATGCCTTTTTAAGAACCAGAAAAAGAACATATGTATGATTGTAAAGAGTATGGGGGCGGATAGTTTGGTTTGTTTGTTTGTTTTTTAAAAAAAAAAGCCCCAAAACAAATACCAAGGAGGACATTCTTTTGAGCTGACCTGGCTATTGCTACTGCTAGTCCCATGAGTATCCCATTCAGGGGCTGACCTCTTTATTGGAGCTGGCAACGTTGCCTACAGGATACAGGCCTGGATTATGATTTAGGCAGGTGTGACAGTTTTTGGCAGTAGCCTGATGGGCCATGTCATCCTTTTTTCATCCTTTTTCCTCCTCTGGAATACCTATTCAAATAAAGTGTTCTAAGATACATTGGTGAAAACAAGTGTGGGCACGAGTGGGTGGGGGGAAGCTGTACGCATAACTTAGTTCTTATGGCAAGAGCCAGTAAGTACCAGTGTCCTAGTTAAGTAAGAACAGTAACAAGCCGCGTGTTACATATGAATTTAAAATGTTAGTGTCAACTAAAAAGAAAGCCTGTAGTTCAACTTGTATATGTAGCCATTTTCCAACTGTATTTGTTTTTCACTTACACCGAACACACAGCTTCAGAGTTCAGCTTCCAGATAATGTTTCTGCTTTGAATCTGAAAACTGACGGTGAAACGTAAACTCTGTGAACTGCTCATCCCCTAGGCTAGAAGCAGATGCATGTAGCTGTAGATCCCAGCCTCGCAGGTCTCTGCTGTACTGCCAACTTCTTGTGTAGCCTTTTTTGTCTTTTTTTTTTTCTTTTTTTTTTTTTTTTTTTTTCCCCCCNTTTTTTTTTTCTTTTTTCCCCCCTGGTTGGGACCTGTGTGTCAGGCATAGCTACTGGCCCAGTGAGCAGTGATACCTGGGATGCTCTGAGGCTGCGCAGGAAGCAAGCTGTTATCTCTGTTTTGTGGTTTGGGTTAAGTAATTTCTCTCATGTTGTCAAACATGCTGGCCATAGTCTGCATGCTTAGGGATTTTTCCTCTCATGTGATCCATCAAGCAAAGCAAACACAGGCTTTTCCAGAGCAATTCTGAACACCTATCTTCCTGCTGATGGTAGTGGGAGATCCAAGGAGACTGGGTACCAATGTGCCTATGCCTCATCAAAGCTGGCTGAGAGACTGGGATTAGCTCAGTTGGGCTTTTATTGGAGCCTGCTGCAGAAAAATTGCATATAATTTTCAAACAAACATGCTATTTGCACTCAAATGCTAACACTTCTGTAAACCTGTTGCAGGTGCTTAAATTTGGCATCTGCTCCAGTGGAGTTAATAACACAAGTAAAAGAAAACCTAGCCGTGAGGCTTGCTTAATATTACCTTTGAGACTGGGTTTGTTCCTTTGAAATGTATGCTAATGGGCAAGCTATTCAATAAACTTCCTCTTTTCTGCATAAAATGTGTGGCTATTGGAGCATTTAGTCTTTGACCTTCCAAATTAATACCTTGGAGAATATTAATGTTGTACATATCCTCTGGGGAGATGCAGGGAGAGAGACCCTCCGCAATGAGTCTCTGGATACAATTCTTCAGGCTTCCAAGGCTCCTACTTTGGGAGTGTTCGGAAGCCTGGGTCTGTTGCTGAGCCTGTCCTTGTGCTTACGAGCGTTAGGCACGAGGTAGAAATGCTTATTGTCATTACTGTCAAGTTTTATGACAGCACCTGAACTATACAAAGGTGCTTCCCAATTCAGGAAGGTGATATATAGGCCACAGTAGAGATCATGTTTGTTGAAGTTAATATTCTTTAAGTGTGTTCTTTGTGTATCTTAGATATATTTGTAGCCAATGACCAATAAAAACAGCGTCAAATTTTGCTGTTTTTTTTCCCAAATGTGTGATATATTCACAGTTTCCAAAGAGGAGGGGGTTGTTTATATTGTATTACTCTGCTGCAAGAGCTAATATATTAAACATTTTCCCGAAGGATATCTGTGGTCTTTAATTAACTTTTTTCCCATAGGCCTATAATATAGCATTATACAATATTTGGTCAGTACCCTGCTCTTCTACTCTTGTGTAGGACTTATTGGCTCTCATTTCCTGGGGGAGCATTATGAGTGCAGACAGGAAGAATGCATCAAATGAAAAGTTAATTGTGTTTAAGCTGTGGGTGAGAGGGGAAACAGAATTGAGACTTCCATTCTACTGTGCCTCTATAATAAGAAAAGCTAAATATACAGTTTCCTAGGCCACTAACCCAGCAAAGCAGAGGAAAAAAATTACCCCAGTCACAGCAAGGACAAAATATGAAATATGCAAGCAGCCACAGGAAACTTCATACTTTAGTTTGAAAGCTGGTTACAGGATGATGGAGGTAAGAATATGCCAGTATTCATAGTGATTACCTCCTGAGGAAGGGTAAAGTCCTGTTTGCTTCCCAAAGGCCGCTATGATTTGTCCCGTTATCCAAATTCTGTTGTGCACAAAAGTAATGGTGAGGGATGGAGTAGAGGAGCTTAGCCCTTTACAGGTTCAGCATAAATCATTACAGTGTATTTGATGTCAGGCTGTGGGCAGCTTCATGCCAAAGCCTTGGCTGGTGCAGGCTCTTTTAGGGGGAAGCCAAATGGGGCACATCTGAGACCAGGCTGCGAGCCACTTCCAGCAGTTCTGACTGCTCCAGACCCAGCTACATGGCTTACTCATGCAAAGTCTGTCTTGTGTGAGGACGTGAGGTCCCAAGTGGGTGATAACATGAGAAACAGCAGCTGTTTCAGAGCAGGATTTCCAATATCCTTCTCATTTGAGATGTCCCTATTGCTTATAAGACATTTTCATTGGAAAAGCTCCAACTGTCAGCAGCAATTTACCCAGCGAGGGTCTGTTGTTTTCTACCCTAATATGGTTAATGGGTCTTTGTGGAAGTGGGTCTTCAGATGTCTGCTTGGTCTGTAGAAAGGTATTTTCCCTCTGGTTTCAGAGAGAGAGTTGTGTTTTTGGGGTTAAGGTTTTATATAAACTAAAATCTGGTGAAAATTTCTGGATCAAAAAGGTGCATGGCTTCTGATTTAGTTCTGTGCCTTCTACCCAAAACACCTGAAGTCTTACCTAGCACTGGAAGTTCAGGACAGTTTTAATCCAGGTTTCTCTGATACTTGACCATAGTTCATTCAAAAATTCATAAATCCAGAGATATTAAGGCTTGAGTGTGAGGTTTGTAACTTTAGTGGGAATGGATTGTGTTTGTCTAGAATTTATCGTAAATTTTGCCTGGTCATATTTCAGGCTTGAATAGTAGAGGCTGGCTTGAAAGACAGAGCTTCATTAACTTCTAGTAAACGGAGAATGATGTATGGGAGAAGGTGGGGGTGGGGAAGTTGGACCAGAATGCTACTGTGTGATAATTCACTTGAAATTTGATGTGAATATTGCCGTGGTCTGTAGAGTGCACAGACTAGCATTCATTGAGTAGGAGCAGTTCAAGACCCTGCCCAGTGGTGAGCATGTGTGTTCTTGTAAATCAAAATTATTAACTGGTGTGCTGGGATCTAATGTGCCAACTGCACGTGGCAGGCTACATCACCACTGTGGCTTTATTACTTGGATGGTTGTAACCTCTAGAGATCTTAATTGAGGTTTCATTGCACTGTTCACACACTTAATTAAAAAAAATCAGCCCCCATCCCATGTGTTTAGTCTACTGTCCAGATTTTGCAAATACCTGCATGTTCTTACCTTCATTAATGAGAGTAATTTTGCTGGAAATTAGTAAGATTGTCATAAAATAAAATTTCAGCATAATCATGAACCAAGCAGATTGAGGGGTACTTCTGTACGCCATGATGTTGTTGCTGTAAGGCCAATATTGATGCTGTTGCTGTTTAAGCAGGTCAGATAATTAGTAAAGGTGTTCAGTTGTCAGCACGACATAACTTCTCAGGTTCTGCTGTGACAAGGTATGTCCTGTATTCCCTTTGTATCTAGGTATACCAGTCACTTTGAATTTTACTATCAGTGGGATGTGATAGGATGTGACTGACACTTGGCTACACAGTGAAAGCGATCATTGCACAGGAATCCTGCTTTTTTTAAAGAATGCATAGATGAAGTACTAAAATCCCTTAAAGCTTCTCTCTCCTCTAAGACAATGGTTTTATTAAGAATGCAGACACACAGATGCCGCTGTGCCTGACTTTAACTGTGATGTCCTTAATCCCAAAACAAGATGATTGGATTGAGGCACCCAGGTTGTTTGTACAGAACACATTTAAATTAATTTAGAAGTTATATTTTTCACTGAGATGGACAAAGTTCATAATTTTCTTGGATATTTGTTATGTGATAGGCTTTTTTCCGGAAGTTGGGCATTATGCAGACTGCCATTTTTACTAATTTACTTGTATATTGTTTTTTTAATAGCCTAAACAAGAATATAAAATTGCTACTATGCTTCTCATCTTGGTGACAGTGTATTATTAAAAAAATCTCTTGATATCAGACATCATTAACTGTGATAAAAATAACTGGCAATGGTTTGATGAGGAGCTATAAAGGGGTGTTTTTTAAACTACCTGCTTAACCTTTAATTCTTTTAACAGGACGCTGATGAAATTTGGTGTCAGTAGAACTTCAGTGTGCAGTTTCAGGTAGAATTAAAGGTGATCACAGCTTGCGCTCATTCATGGAGAGATCTTGGAAGACATGATAGGAATCATTCTTTAAACTTTGAGTGGGATTATTTTCTTATGTAGATAAAGGAGGTGCATTTGTGATGAGTACAGTTCTGCATGGATGACTAGGGGGAGATAAGCCTACACACTGATTTGTGGTGATCTGTAACTTCAGACATTGAATCATCAGTATCGTGTCTTACTCGGCCCTTGTAGGGAAACTCAGGCTCTCAGTGTAAGTACAGGGCATGAATACCGAATATACAAGTTCAGTAGTAACTAGACTTGTACCTTTCCACCTTCTGAATGTTCTGAGTGCTGTGGAAGCTATCCCTGAAGGAGCTTTAGTTAGAATGTCATATCACTTTGTACCAAGCTGTGTAGAAAACATTTGGCAATACGAGAGATCAGAGCTAGGTCGTCATTTGGTTTAGCTACCTGTGATAGATGTATCTATGAACTAACATGTAAAAAAGAAAGAAAAGTTGTATATCTATGTGCTTAAATAAAAAGGAGTGAAACAAGTTGTTTTGGCTTCATTGGTAGTGGTGGGGAGGTAAAGGCACAACTGCATAGTTTTGACTGCTACCACTCCAGAACTCATCCAAGCCTGAAGTAAGCTTCTTTGTTAAAGAATCTTACGCTGAGTTAGGCAGGCATCTTTGCTTGAGCTATCGCTAGGGCAAATCCACCTGTCAACAAGGCAGTTCTGTTGATCAATCTTTAACACTTTGCAGAGCTTTCTAGTGGCCACCATTAAAATCCCAGTGAAGATTAATTATTAAGTATGGGTTTTTTCCTTACTGGAGATTTATAGCGCTTTGTGTGAGAGAACACCTAGGTCTTTGGAGGACGGTATGATGCCAAGTGTCAGTTCTGTTAAGATCCATTACAAGACAAAGATTCATGCTGTGGTGCAAATGGTACTTGAAGTCTCCTGCTACATATGTGCCCGTCTGCAGCTAAATACCCCTCTGGAGACTGACAGTTCAGTTGCTGCTCTCTTGACGCAGCTTGTTCCATCTGTCACTGATGCTTCAGCACTTAAGTGACACATCTCAAATAATAAGGGCTTGGGTCTATTCTGACCCATTTAGAATTCATTGGAACTCTTCTGGCTTCTAAATTTAGGACCTACCTGAAAATAACAGTAGTTGGGGAGAAAGGGTCTGTGTCCTCTGCTAGGAGCCTTTAAGTACTAAACTTAACTCAGTAAAATAGTGCTCTGAAGGCAGCAGGGCTGTTATCAGTACATAAAGGAGTTTGTATGTGGGTCTATATATGGATTTCCCAAGATTTTGAATCTCAAGGAGAATTTAAAGCATCTGAATCTTTCATTATCTCAGCTCTGGTAAAATATGAAGGCTTTTACACTGTGGCACAGTGCTATTTTATTATAATTTATTTTTCAGTAGACTTCAGGAAGCAGAGGAATTACTTTCAAACAGTCTAATTTATGGTCTAATATTTATATAGGACTAATTCAGAAGTAATTAGGTATCTGTGCTTGTATTGAATTTCCTTTTAAAGAGCAATAACTTAAGTCTAAAGAAAATGCTGTGGAGTTTCACCCATTCCAAAGTCTAAAAGTGTTTGTTTTTCAAAGTAAACAACGGATGACACTTATTTCCCTGCATGTAAAATAATGAAGAAACTTAGGTCTTTCTGGATACCAAAGAACATAGGTTCACTTGTTTTAACGTCCAGCAGCCACCATGTCCCACTGCAATGTTGATGTTCTCAACGCTAACTGTGTTATTTGGTGCCACTGTGAGAAGCTGAACTCTCTAGAAGAACTGAGTTTGGAGCTCCTTTAATCTTGCCCTGGGCACTTTTTTCCCCTCCAAGTTACAAAATCCACACACCTCTCTTGTGACTGCTTTGTACTTGACAGACTTTCCTTAAAAATGGCAAAATGAGAGCACCTAGGGCTTCTAAAGAAGCTATTGAAGAGCAGTAGTAGGATGGGTGCTTCTCCAATGCCACCTACAAAAACCGAGGCACCTCTTAACCACTCTTCAAACTCTTGATAAGGAAAGCTGCAAATGAATGGTAGCAGTCTTGGCAGGGAGCGTTTCACCCATCGCCCCGACCTTCTCTTCCCCCGTGCTCCCGTAGTGGAAATCGGTTCTGCCCGTAGCAACTGCTTCGGTGGTACGTGAGCCTTCCACGAGGCAGATGGGCAGGCGGCGTCTTGACGTTCCCAAATGCGCTGCTGGCAGGAGTAAATAAAGACTGGATGCATCAGGATGGTCTGCCTGAGCCCCCCAGAGACAAAGAATGCCAATCTCATGATGTCATGTGTGCAGAAAGATGCTACTTCAAAAGCATTTATAGTGTTGGAGACCTGACTGTTTTCAGGTCGTGCTATCAAAATCGATAAGTAAATGCCAGTCTTCCTTTAAGAATTTCTGGAAGATTCTTCTGTTTAGTATGAGATCATGCTTAGTTATAATACTGTGCCATTGCTTCATATTATAGTGCTACCGGGTGGATGAATTGCCCAAAGGGTCTTTTTCCTTCTGTTAATGGTAGAGTGATTTTCTTGGTTACGATATTAGGTAGGCAATACATTCTTTTGTTTTATCAGCCTTATCTGATGTTATTTAAATTGCTGACTAAATGCTGTGTTTTGGAAGGGAGGAATGGAGACTTTCAGAAGAAGGGCAGGGATTTGAAGCCACAAGTGCAGTGGTCCTTTTCTAATGAAGTTCAAACTGTTTTTTCAGAGGTTCATAAATACTGTAATTTGGATTCTTCTATATGGAGATTGTGCTGGATGCTAGCATCTTCTCATCAGTTTTAAAAAGTATTTGATGAATAAAATTACTTGGCATTTGGACAAGGATTGTATACTGTACGGTACACTGTACTCTTCCTCTTAATGGCAGTAAGATAAAGTAGGGATGACTTAGGAAATTAATTTGGACTTTGAAAGATTTAGCAGAATCGGGACAGTGTTGTGAATGAGATAATGGAATGTTAAGTCTGTTTTAAGAAAATCTGGATAACAAGCAACATCAAGGTTTGGTTAATGTTTAAATATTTTGCCAAACAGGAGTGATTTGAAGCTTGTGCACTAGTGTGAGCTTGCAAAAAAAAAAAATAAAATAAATCAGAGTTTCAAAATTGAGTATGGTTATTTCAGTTATGAGCTACCTGACTGTGGGGAGCTATGTGGGGACACTGAATAACTGCTGGTGTTACTGGACTAGTCTTAATATTTGTCTTTATGTATATTTGGATACTGTCATACTGTTAAGCTGTTATAAGACCCTTTTTTTGGGGGCAGGGACACACACACGACATAGAATTATGTAGCCCTGTAGTCTGTATGGCACTCTGTAATCCAAATCAGGCATAGGTGCTGTCCTAAAAATTTCAGCTCCACCTCGAGCACTGATGCTGTTTAGTATAGTTAGATTAATAAGCTGTTTGCTTTTAAAAATTGTCTGAAGAGGTTAAAGATTTGTAGAAATGTCATACGTATTGAAAACAAAACAAAAACCCCCACCTGCTTGCTGCAAGCTTGAGTGAACTGGTGTGTGAATGTGTTTTTTCTTTTTCTTTTTTTTTTTTTTCTCCCCACACTCTTTTTAAATTACATGATTGCTACACTTGGGTTGTGAATTACCAGAGCAAATAATATTCTGCATCAAGTTGCAGCTATAATAATACAAAGCATACAACAGAATACCCATTTGAATTATTCTAATGGGTTAGAAACCTGTGGAGAATTTCACATGCCGTTCTGGGCAATCATGTACTGGCAAAACTGACGATGGCAGTGCCTGAGGTTCTGGAGCGTCTGCTGCTGTTTGGCAATGTATGTGCCTTAGGAGGTGCTGATGAGCCCAGCGTTTGGTCTTGTTATGAGGAAGCTGGAATGTGAAATTCCCAGCTATCCATGGAGCTGTCTGCTAGAAAGCAAAGAGAACTTAGCGCTTTCACCTCTCCTTTTAAGATTGCAACGAATAGGAAAATAGTATTTTGCACTTGTAAACTTTGAGATTTTTAAAAACCACGTTGCTATGGCATGATGTTGGTCTTCTAGTTTTGGGATGGAATGGAAGAGTGATATTTAGAAGACAGATCTTAATGGTCACTTGCCTAGTAATTACAGCACTTGAGTACTAGGTGAAAGACCCTGATTCAAGTCCCTGATCCAATTAATATTTAATACAAGTTTCAGAAAATAGGGCTGAGGAGGGAGAAACCCTGAGTGGGACATAAGAGAATAGTCATGTGGCTGGTGGTTAACCACTGAAGTATTCTACATCTGAAGTTCGTCTCCCCGGACTAATGAAAATATTTCTCACACATTTGCACGACTCTTGCATTGGAGGCTTTATCCCGTTTCTGAGAAGACTTGTACCATTGAAATCGTTAGGCTTTCAGTAGAAATGTCTCAGCTGAACTGCACTTCTCTGGCCAAAACCCAGAAGCCATTTAGCTGGAAAACTCTTATGTGACTCTGTAAAGAAAACAGTAGTGATGTCAGACAGAAGAAATCTTGATAATCTGAAAGAAAATTTTTGTCCATTTAGAGGTATCCCCGGTTTTATTTTAATGATTATTGCGTGGATCTCTGCCTACAATTTTTTTTGCATGTTGATGGTGTTATTCTTGCTTCTAAAGAGCATTTGTTTTTGATTCTTCTAGAGCTTTTGCCTATAAAAATCACAGGTGAGGAAGGGTTTTCAAGAAGAGTAAAAAGTAGTGTGACACAAACCCATGCCTGATGCAATCTGAATTTCATTCCTAATTAAAAATATTTTATTTCTAGATCTAGTTCACTTAGCGTTCTACAGAGCTGCTGATAACGTGTCTCTCCTTTGCCTGCACAAACCTTTCCAGCAGCCTGGACGCTTGGCCAGCTGAAGCCTGTAGCTCTGCTAGGTTTGTCAGCTGTGAGCTAGCTGCCTAGTTCAGGTACGCCCGCTGGTGCTGCAAGCACACTTGCCGCTTACTGTACAGATAACTGGCTCCGAAACCTGAGGGCAGATTTAGTGTGTTGCTGGGCTATGGATTTCTGCACCAGGTTGTATCCCCTGCGCATCTGTTGACTCCTAACTTGCGCTTTAAATGGTGTGCTTTTGTGGGGTGTGCACAGCGGTTCTGTTCTGCCTGTCGCATGCAGGGTTGTGCTCTGTGGAAACAGAACAGCGGTCCTGTGCGCTGAAGTAATGCAAAGAGTAGTAACCGGGAGAAGACAGATTTGGATAGCTGTGTCAATTATAATCCTCGAAGGCTACAGAGAAGCAGTGTAATGGTTTGGGCAAGAAGGAAGAAAAAAATCCACTACAGGAAAAGGCCAAGAGAGTATTCCTCACCACACAGCTTTGCTTTGCCCACCCCTACATGCACAGATGTGACCTTGTGTCTGTATCCAGCAGGCTATACTTGTCCATTTTCCTGTTGCTGTCACTGGCTGCATTTGCTGCTCTTTTAGTTCTTCACATTCTTATGATCATTCTGCTATTTGTTCCCTCAGATCAGATAAAAAGATAAGAACAAAACATGGTGTTCAACACTTTGTGGTTAGGGACAAATTCTTAATCAAACACTAACCAAAATGGTTGAATCTGGTGTTAGAAACGTGGTTCTTGGAAGCTGAGAGTTTATTCGGGGTCTGTCAGGCATGATGGGGAGGTATAATACTAGTGGTGGGTAAAATCAAACAAAAGAACGAAAAAAGAAGGAAATATGTGGAGTGTAGGGGGAGACAGACTGTCATACATGGCAGGCTTATGAAGACTGGTAATGCTTCATCTACGCTTTGTGTGGCACTTGCAGGCTTCGAGGGTCTGCTTTCTGTTACCCGCGGCGCTAATGAATGCATAATTACACATAAAGGCATCCTATAGGCATCTGAGATAACAGTTCTTGCTGCTATTATTTAATGCTGGGGAAAGCTTTACTCTGCAAGAGATTCCTTATTACCATGTTTTACTTAATTTGTTCTGTGTTATCAGTTTGCTGTCCTGCAATTACTCCCGCAAATTGTAGCTTGGAATTTGCTAAAAGCATCTATTGCTATAAGCAATCTCTATACTGAGAGCTAGGAGAACTAGCACAGAAGCAACGTGCAAGCTCATGTGAACACTGACGTTTTATTTCAGGATAGTGTCTGTTGGCTTGTGCAATTTCCTTTCTGATCGCGTTATCTAAATCCATGTCTCTTAGTATATTATTGATAATCTTGGTAACGTATTGAGTGAAGATTAATGTACTAAATATCTTCAGTCTTCAAGTATAAAATCAAAGTTCATTGTATTCCAAATCCAACCTTGGATGTTACCAGTCTACGGATGAAATATTCAGTAGTGCTTATGTTATACTGGGTTTTAGATTTAGGCTTTTAACTGCCAAATAAATTCTGAAAGAAGAGTTTAAAATCCCAAGGCACTGAAATGTTTTTGAAGACTATTTGTTAAGAACGTCAATTCAAAACTCTTCATTAAATACTGTAGAACGCTTGAAATCTGCACAACATTGTCAGAGAAGACCCCTTCCCTTCTATGATCATATCATATATTACCCCTGAATTTCAGGGGTATTCTAAGCAGTAAGGGATGGGGGGAAAAATGTGATCTATAGCTAAATGCTGTGATGCTGTTGGTAACTTGGTTGCTATTTAACAAATTCAGCCTCATTAGAATACACACTGGTGTTGAAGGGACTTTGCCTCAGTAGAGTCATATAGTAGCTGTCTGTAGGGAATGTCATTGATGATGAGGTAAGACAGAAAAAGGTCCAGGTTTCAGTCATGGAGTGGTGGTTCTGTGTCTTAATAGTGGGTTTTGTACCGTTTGGGTGACTTACTCCCCTTTTGGCAGAGTAGGCTGTAGGAGTGGAGCCAACCTAATTAAGCACCTTCAATGTTATATTTGTCTGACTCTGCAGTTGCTTCAGAGCTCTTACTGCTGGGCTGCTTGTCAAAGGTGCTGCCAAACAGAGCAGAGTTAGTAAGATGAGATCGTCAGTACAGCATTTTGTGAAGAGAAGGTGCAGAATGCGATGTGTTTGCCTGCCCATCAGCAGGTACTTAGCTGTAGTGTGTGTTTTACTGTGTACACAGCTCTTCAAGATCTTGGATAGAAGTCAGACTTCTTAGAACAAGCAATGTCCTTTGAGAAATAACATCACAGTACTTTATCCTCCGCTACCTGTGGATTTCTCTTGTACTAAGGTACTTGGCTGACCTCTAATTTAATTTTCCTGATAGTTCAATTGATTATTTTTTTTTTTAAAGAATTTGTATAGACCCCTTTTTGTGTCAGTTCAGAGGTCTGTGAGTGTTTACCTATTTATGTCTTTGTCACTGTCTTTCAGTGTCTTTCTTCTTACCCTGTTGCTCTTTGGCAGCCTTTACAGGACATTCATTTTGGCAGACAACAACTGCATATGTGTGATTTCTGCTGTTAGTTTTTCTTCACTGATTGATACTGGAAAGTTTATTTAAAAAAACCCCAACCAAACAACAACAAAAAAAGCAACCAGCTTTTAACTGCAGTATTCTTAGCATGCACTATCCACAGCTTCTCTGCTTCCTGGCATATAACTGTGAGGTCTTAATGGTATACCTCAATCGGAGTGTTTATGAAGACCAGAAAGCACCGTTGATCACTTAATCCAACTTCCTGTGCAACGCAGCCAACGGACCCTTGCCCATCAATCTCTGCATTAACCCAATAACTTCTGTCTGGGCCCTGACATACCATTTTAGAAAAACATCCAGCCTTGAATTCAAGACTGCCAAGGAAATAGTGATTACTCTGTTCTCAGGTACATTATTTTCACTATTGTAATCCCTAGATTCATATCAGCTTAGCTAGATAGATGTAGTCTGATGCCACCTCTGAAGGCACAGTGATCAAAGGGACTCAGGTGGGCCCCGAAGTAACATGAGTAACATCAACGTATTTGTTGAATTACTATGTGACCTTGTCCAGGGAGGATTGATAAAGATGAGTGGCACAGCAAATTGGCTGAAATAAAGCAAAGTATGAGTCATGTTCTTCTTTTTCATAGGTATGGTCTAGTCTGTATTTCTGTTGTGAAAAGAAGTACCAAGGTAGTTCACGTTTGAAGTGCAAGCTGTTAAGATCCATGGTGGCACCTGATTTTGCAAGTATCTCTTCCACAGAAAAGTGCAGAGCAGATTTTATGATGATTGCTGGTCTAAGGAGGGCGGTGTCTTGGCAATGCGAAGTACAGAGCTGCGAACATGTATGGTAAGGATTACAGTCTTTGAGAAACACAAAAATACATTTGCGTTTCCTCCAAAAGTGTGCATTTCGGTTGGAAAAAATGTGGTGGCCTCTCTTCAGTCTGTACTGTTATGCTTCTGAAATGGTTGATCATGTGGGGAAACATGTTTATACTAATGCAGATAATTAAACACAGAAACAATCGGGTGACATGGTCGCTTGAAGGTTTTGGATCAAGACTGAAGTTTTTCTAAACAGTACGCTGTAGATCGGCTGGAAGATCTTTGGAATGGACTAACACATGGCAACAACAGTCCTATCAGCTTCTGGCTATGTGAATGTAATACCTTAATACAGCTATAGAGGTATAAAATGTCTATGTGTAATATCTTGTGTTTAAACAAAAGCAATTCACGTTTGATTCCAGCACGGATATACCATACAAGCGGTGATACACTTTTTTCATGCCTGGTACATTATCTTTGTGACTCTGCTGTATGAGATGTACATGAATAATACATCGAAAGACTACAGAAGATATAGCACTTCTTGATGGAGAATTACATAAGAATTTTCCTTTGTCTGTCTTGGATAATACATAACTTAACCATTCAGTTGATGGATGAACTTAGGGTGAGCGGGGTTTGTTGAGTAGGTTGAAAAATCAAAGAGCAATGATTTCTACACACGCACACCCCCCAGCTTCCAGACAGTGATCCATGAGTATTAAATCTTTCAGTTTAATTACACTATGAGTTGCGGGGGGGAAATGCACACAAAGAAATCAGATGAAGTCTATGAGGAGTTATCTTTCCTGTAGTAGTCAGTGAAGGAGGGTCTATGCTGTGTTTGTCGAAGATGCACACAAGTATGTGTTCTTGCAGATGAATGTAGGTATTTAGCAGCCTGTCCAAAAGCCAACTTCATGTTTCATATGATGTGTGGAAAGCACAGAACAAAAGTCTGCAGTAGGCTGTGAGGTACAAAGTCTGGTGTACCTGAGCTGTGGCATCATAGCACTGGATAGTGGCAAACATATATATCACTACACCCACACTGTATGCTTTTCATTTTCCTCAATGTCTGTTAATGGCAGCTGATAGAGAGGGTGTTGGTCTCGGTGGATTCTTGCCTGACCCGCTTTAGTCATTCCTATGTAAAACTGGTACCTCTCTATTCCTTCTAAATCAAACTTTTGGAAGGTTCTCAGTCCATCATGAGATTAGACCTTAGACAACATCAGGGGAAGGCTTAGATCCAGAAGCGGCTTCAGAACACTCATTACCTGGAGCTGAGCATTGCAGCAGGCCTCTGATGGGCAGCCAACAGAGAATGTGATGATGATACTTATGAGCCATGGCTCTATAAAGGTCTATGCCAAAATCACTCCACCTAGTAGCCTAATGCCAGCTGTACAGAAGACCAGAAAAACAGAAGCTGAGTGGCTCCGATTTGGTTGACATGCCAAGTGAGATGGCTCTGATGTAATCAATAAGCCTCTTGTGAAGAGTTACTACAACCTGATAGCACACTGTGTGAATTTGGCTGAAGGATGCTGATTTTTGGCTGGATATTTGGCAAAGATGAAACAGAAGTGCTGTGAGCTAGGTATGCATATAGCTGTCTATCTACAGAACTTTGATGTGTGCTAGTTCCTTGGCTTAGATTGGGTGGTCATTATAGCTAAGCCTCCGTTTACTTCCCCTCATCTCTCGCCTATTCTGAAGTGGGTTCTCTGTATGGCTTCAGAACTTCAGACATGGCCGTAAGTTTTTGTTGGTGGTGTTTCAAATGTTGGTGACCCTTTGTTCATCAAATAATCACATTTATTGTGCTGACAGAGTTTGCAAGCTTAGAGTAGTGCAAGCGTCTTATTTGCAAGTCCCTCCAGCAGATGAACTTACCATTTTAACTATAAGCAAATGTTGAAAAGCATGCTGAGGGTGGGAAGGAATGCACAAAAAATGGTGTTTTAAAAGTTCTGAATTAAAAATAAGTTGAAAATTTAAGTACACCAGCAATACATGATGTGGAAGCAAAGAACAGCCAAGTTAAATGCTTTTTTTTTATTATTTCTGCTGTCGCTGAAGTCTATGGAACTGCTTCTGTGCTTCAAGTTACACATGCAACATGTGAGTCTGTGTGACCAGAGCTTTGTAATGGGATGAGGCTCCTTTGTGAAACAATTATGTATTTCTTTTTGGCTTTTTCACAGAAGAGAAGGAAAAAAAAAACCTGTAAAGAGATGGTGCAACACAAGCTGGTAGAGTTTTTTTTTAGGTAATTTCTCTTAGTACCCATCACTATGTTGTCTGATATCCATCTTTCTTGGTTACTAGGTCTGGTCCTGATTCTGTTTCTTGAACTGTTAATTAAAACTTAGTGGTCCCCATGTATGCAAAATACAGTAAAAACAAATACAGTTTCTCTTCAAGTTAGTTTTGTTTGAATGTATTACAGGTAACTTAATATCATTTAGATTATCTAGTTTGAAGTGTTTAAATGGTCTAATACCCTTTTCGGTATGCTGCTTACTGCACAGTTTAAATGAGAAGCAAAGCCTAGGCTATTTCGCCTGTGGTTTTATTACTTTATTTGTACATTTATGCCCTTAGAAACTGATTAAAGTGAATGCTGTGCAGGGCAACCTTTAATTCAACAAAAACTTTTGTATTCGTCTTTGTGAAAGCCACTTGAAAACATTTCTGTCGGGATTAGGTCTTGGAGTTTGTGACTTGTTAACTTGACATAAAGGGCTGTAAAAGTAAAAATCATATTTTCATCTAGTATTTTATGTATTTCTGGTTCTCCTGACTCAAACCCGTACAAAAATCTAAAAAGTTATTCTTGTAACTTAAAATATTCATTGTAGCTAACCAGACTTCTTACATGAAGTTTTCTTTTTGGGGGGAGTGGGGAAGGAGTGATGTTTTTTTAAAAAGGCCTGCTAACTTTTTTTTGAGTAAATAATTTGATTTTGCAAAATTGTGGTGATTCCAAAGAAATGCCTCTTGCTGAACATACAGCAGCCCGTGACTGATCAGCAAAATTTGGTAGGGCTGTTTAATGAGGGGTGAAGACAATACGAATGCAAATCTAGTGAACAGTTGCTTTTTCACAGTTGGTAGCCTGTGTTGCAGGTGCATTTTCTTAATGAGGGTTAATTTGTCTCATATTTTAACCTGACAATACTTGGCATTGTTAGTATATAGGCTTACTTGAAGAGGTAAAATGAAGGGTTTTTTTAATGTAAGATTGGGTATTTGATTTCAAGTAAGATTGGGTATTTCATTTCAAGTAATCTGTTAGTGCTGAATATTAACTGAAATTATTCAGAACAGTCCTATTAATTTTTATGAGAGAAAAGCCATCTTGATTATTTTGACAAACTGGAGCAAGGCCAAATTCTGCTGTCTTCCTTGGGCATAAATCCTGAGAGACTGAGATCAAATTGAAAAGATTGATTGTTGATCAAGATCGATTGAAAAGTTGATCAAGATCTACTGAGGGAGAAGCAGAAACAGAAGCATGCTCCGGTACCAGAGAAAGTAATAAAAGGGTCTTATAGTCATGTTCTCTTTAGAATTGTTATTCAATATTAAAACACGCTCTTCAGTTGAAGAAAACATCAAATTGGTGCAGAGTCTCCCAACAACTTTTCCAGTTGAGCAAGGGGGAAGCTGTCTGCCCTTTAAATGGGTCCGTTTCAAATGAAGGACCTGCAGCCCCTCCCAGAGGAAGAAGCTGTCAGACTAACCCCTGCTGCGAGAACGGGCGAAGGCAAGCTTTACAGATTTTCACTTGGGTACCCCTTAGGTGCCACTGTTGCTGGCTAATGAGACGCACTTGCAAGAAGAAACACACTGTCCTGCTGGGTAGCCTACTGTCGCACTAAAACCAGAAGGGTTTGCATGAGTGTGAGCTGCTGGCCTGGCTTAGGTTTAACAAGATCATCCTGTAAAACTTACTTTGTAACTGTAAAGAAAAAGAAAAATTACACTGGGCATAGGCAAAAGAAAAAGCTAGCTTTTCTGCAGTTGCTTATTAAGCAACATGTGTAAATTATCCATTGTTATCCTACTGTACTTCATAGCCTTTTAAATCTCATATGCCTCTTGTATTGACTTGTTTTCATCCGATATGAGCTCTCATGAATGCAGGATGCTGAAGTACTGGGTCGGAAATCAATTCCATCCTTCTGAAATATTACCTCTATGCCAGTGACTTCTGCTTCGGGGAATCTAGTTCAATATCCTATCTTACACTCATATAGATTACTTCTTTAGCTTTCTTATATCTGGAACATGCAAAGGGATATTCCTACTATTGTAAAGTAAATAACACCAAAAAAAATCAATGTGTGAAAAGGGTCCTTGATATTTCTGGCAATTGGCAAAGGAATTTAGAGCTTTTCCCCTCACTTGAGATCTGATCCTGGTGAATAATAACCAACACGCACCATTGCTGTGATATTTGTACAATAAGCCAATGACTTTAGTTTGGTCCTTAATAGATACTCATGGAAGAAAAAGCAGCATAACCTCTGGCATCCGAGTTGAGAGTCTCAGTGAGGAGGCCAACAAAAAAAAAAAAAAATCAATGAAGATATATTAAGCTGTTTCTCACACTTTAGACACAGCCCTTCTGGTTCAGCAAGTGGGTGGCACAGGATGGTTTACGTCCACTGGCATTTTCCATGTTACTACAATTGCATGGTTACAGAACTGCTATAAGTATTTCCATGTTAAAAAGGTGCTTACCTCATTCAATCACTACGTTCTCTTTAGAAGTGGGCTTTAATAAGAAAGGGGCTATGTAATAGAATAAAGCTAGATTAGAATAGCAGGATACTATGAAGGGATAGTTTGCTGTGTGTTGCTCGTGGTGAGGTGCAGTGTTATATTAGGATAATACTGTGGAAGACAGCACGTTGGGGTGGATATTTGCCAAGGGTTGTACTTGAGTATTTATGATATGTTTTTTCCTGACTTATTCAGAACCATTATTGAAAATGATTCCTCAGTTATATCAAGAGATGGGTTTGAGCAGTACGTTTAACATTTATGTTTGCATCTGCATATACATACGTTTTCCATCAATCAGAATTACAGTTAGCCTTACGTGAGGAACTGTACAGAGAAAATGGTGCACATGCTCAAGTCTAAATTAACAACCTAAGTCCTCAGTTTGCCAAGGAACCTTCTTGGTTCTTTCTGCTAGAGTCAGAGCTTGTATGAAAACTGAGGATAACGGGAGTTTTGATCAGTTGCAGGGATTAAGGCATAGGAAGCAGTTTAATAAGGTAGGATTTTGAAAACATGGGTCTTTCGGTGCCTCTGTTTTTCAGAGAGCTTCATGCTTCTAGAGTTAGAACTCCTCTCCCTCCTCACAGACTCGGTTCCCACAGCGCTCCTACAGTCTGCGAGGCCACAAGCTGATGATTTAAAATGACATGAGGTATGAAGATACTTGCTCTTAAACAAGAATTACGGATCAATCCAAATTTAACTTAAAAACACGATAAACCAAAACATCCATGCAACAGCAATATTTGAGTTAAGAACAATGAATTCTTATGGCTGTGACTATAGCTTTGGTGTGCAAGACACCGATGGAGAGATGAGTGTTGTCAGTACCGTGGGCAGGAGTGGGCTGCAGGGACTGGCAGTGATGTCCCAAGAAACAAACGAGTGGACTTGGAGTGGCACAGGGTTGACAGCAGCACACTTTGGGTGCTCCCCTCCAGCTTCAGCGCCTTCTGGTGCGATTGCACTGCTTCTAGTTGCAGAGCTAGCTGACTCGGGTGTTTCCATAGCATACTTTTCTTTGGGATAGACGTACCCAATGTTTTTGTGGGGAATCGGCAGCGTTACAGAAGTTTGTTTTATCATAGGATCGTTTAGGTTGGA
>VZTL01073380.1:29718-53235 GCA_013400535.1 Scopus umbretta | reverse complement strand
GGCCCCCGCCCCGGCCGCACTCCGGCTCCCCCGCTGCCTATTTGCACCCCACGAAAACTCGCAGTCCGTCGCCAGGTGACCCGTTTATTTTCTCCTGAATGATTTGCAAGGGAGAAGTGGCAGGTCTGCTCCCACAGCGGCTCGGCAGGCAGGATTCCCACCTAGCCCAACCGGCGCCTTGCAATGGCAGACCTCGCAGTAGGACTGCGACCTCATTTACTTACATTCCTGGGCTATAGGCTGCGTACCCGCAGCCTTCCCTGGGCAAAGGCAACAGGCGAACATCTGACGAACGAGAGTGACCTAAAAATGAGTGTCGCGACAAATGCCTGCCTGTGTGTGATCCTCTGCGTCCATACAGATCTGCTGCAAAAGCACGATGTATGCGTATACGTTCAGGTGTGCGTCGAGGTGGGCTTGCGTCTGAGTGTGTGCGTGTAGAAAAGTGATGACTTTCGTGTTCATTCGAACTATTCGAAGGTACAGGAGAGAGCCTTACGAAATCGGGGTGAGATTCGCCGGGAGATAGAGGTAATTCAGTATACAGCCAGTGAAAAAATAAAAGAGGGATGATCTCATTAAAAACAAAACTTAGGAGAGTATCCTACAAAAGGCTGCCTATTTCTGTATACCGTTTGCCAATGCGCAGCCGGACTTTTTATTCCTCTTTATTTAGATATTCGTTTGATTTAAATCTTCACTCCTGGACACTGGTCAAACTACCGATGAGATGGAGACATTTCAAGGTATTTTGACAAGATGCTGACCGCTGGTCTGGGGTCCCCGCACGCGTTTTCAAATGAGGGACCCCGAAAAAAAATAAATAAAGCGAAACGGCACCCGTCCAAATGACTAACATGGCAAAAAAATAAAAATCTGTTGCAAATATTTTAAAGAACAAAGCGACGGATAATTCTTTTGCTCAATGAATACGAACTAAATACCCAAATCAGGAATAAAAAAAAAGTGCGGATGATGGATTTTATTAAATATTTCACATGCAAAAAACCCCCCAACCCTTTTATATGTACTTGTCCTTAACCTTTAAAAGCAACTGCTGTAAATACAAGATCCGTACTTTCTCTAATAGATTTTACTAGGAGCTGGTGACAGAGAACTGATTTCTTTTCTATTAGGCTTTAGTACATCTTTGTTGAAGGCCTGCAGAATGACCAGGGATTAGATTTGCATCTCTTAGACTCCCTGTGTGGTCTTTGTAAGAAGCTTGTAACTGTTAAANCCCCGCCACAGAAGGACCCACCTAACCGCGCCACCTGCCCGCCGCTGTCCGAGACTTGTACATATAGGGTCTGAAGTGGTGAAATGGGGAAAAGACACACTCGGAGGGGCTCCTTTCTCGCTCGGATGACGAGTTTCTGTTTGCGCTCGGGTTTCATATGGCCGGCTGAAGAAGGACGCTTTTTACTACTGACATTCACGTAATTACGGTTTTCAAGTGCCATCCCTCACGTCAGAACTATTTTCTTTAAACTGAAACGCTTCCTTTCCCTTTTTCTTCTTCTCCCCCCCCTCCCCCCGCCGGTCATTAGCACTTTTCGGAAAGTCTTTACCAAGCCTTTGTGAATCAAACCCGAANGTATGCGTATACGTTCAGGTGTGCGTCGAGGTGGGCTTGCGTCTGAGTGTGTGCGTGTAGAAAAGTGATGACTTTCGTGTTCATTCGAACTATTCGAAGGTACAGGAGAGAGCCTTACGAAATCGGGGTGAGATTCGCCGGGAGATAGAGGTAATTCAGTATACAGCCAGTGAGAAAATAAAAGAGGGATGATCTCATTAAAAACAAAACTTAGGAGAGTATCCTACAAAAGGCTGCCTATTTCTGTATACCGTTTGCCAATGCGCAGCCGGACTTTTTATTCCTCTTTATTTAGATATTCGTTTGATTTAAATCTTCACTCCTGGACACTGGTCAAACTACCGATGAGATGGAGACATTTCAAGGTATTTTGACAAGATGCTGACCGCTGGTCTGGGGTCCCCGCACGCGTTTTCAAATGAGGGACCCCGAAAAAAAATAAATAAAGCGAAACGGCACCCGTCCAAATGACTAACATGGCAAAAAAATAAAAATCTGTTGCAAATATTTTAAAGAACAAAGCGACGGATAATTCTTTTGCTCAATGAATACGAACTAAATACCCAAATCAGGAATAAAAAAAAAGTGCGGATGATGGATTTTATTAAATATTTCACATGCAAAAAACCCCCCAACCCTTTTATATGTACTTGTCCTTAACCTTTAAAAGCAACTGCTGTAAATACAAGATCCGTACTTTCTCTAATAGATTTTACTAGGAGCTGGTGACAGAGAACTGATTTCTTTTCTATTAGGCTTTAGTACATCTTTGTTGAAGGCCTGCAGAATGACCAGGGATTAGATTTGCATCTCTTAGACTCCCTGTGTGGTCTTTGTAAGAAGCTTGTAACTGTTAAAAATGACTTGTTAGGAAGCGTGTGGGCTCTCATCTCTTTGCTTTTGACAGAATGATTGTGAAATTCAGATTGTTCTTATAGGCTTTAGCCTGCAGATTCCACCTGAACCTTAAGCAATTAGAGCCTAATCTCAGTGCAATCATATTTGAGTTAGGATTTGTTGCACTTTGTTTACTTCAATTAAAAAGCGACGGAATATTTCGGAGCAGTTTTTAAGTGATATTCGCGAGGCATCAGCGAATTTTTTCAAACCCCGAATTTTATCCTCCCCGCCCCATCGCTCGGCGGTTTGGAGTGCAAAAGCACTCGTCGGGTTCCGCGGGAGGAACTGAAGAGGAAACAGCAGGAAAGAAAAAACAAGCTGAAATTCCTTGCGANCCCTCACGTCAGAACTATTTTCTTTAAACTGAAACGCTTCCTTTCCCTTTTTCTTCTTCTCCCCCCCCTCCCCCCGCCGGTCATTAGCACTTTTCGGAAAGTCTTTACCAAGCCTTTGTGAATCAAACCCGAAACTTTCCAAAACGCTTTAAAATCCGGGGTCATTCCGTCAAAAAAATGTTGGGACAATTTTTTCTCCCCATGTGACATTTGCCATCGGTATCCTATGCTACAACGGTCTGGGCCCGATCCTGTTCCCGGAGAAGTTACAATGCCAGACCTCCTCCGGCTCTCAGCAGAACAGGATCAAGCCCTTCCACGCTAATAAAGGTTTAATAGCAACAGCACATGCCCAGCAACCGCCATTATAACCTTGACCCGGTCAGGTGCAATGATATTACTCCTCCTAAAGTTATCCCGCATTTCCTTGGTGACAGCAAACAGCTCTTTATCACCTCTCACAACCCACAATAACCCACAGGCAGTGATACCAATAACCCACTGCTCTTTTGGCATTCTCTTCCCTCGGAAGTTTCCTCTAATAAGTAATAACAGTAAAAAACAAGAATACTGGCTGCATCTTTTCGCCCCATCAGCCTACGCTGCTCAGAATGTTTCAGCCGGACGGTGACTGCTGATGTAAAAAGCCACGGTTGCAAAAGTGAGCTAGTTACCCTCTGAGCAGTCTCTGTCCTGATGCTGAGCGCAGAACTGAGCGCTGGAGCAGAACATCAAGAGCTCTTGTGTGTATCCTGCTCCAGAACTTTGCTGCTAGGCTTGCTCCGTTTGACCCGAAAACTCCTTTACAGGGAGTGGTGGAGTAGTCTAGCATTTTCACTGTAAAAACTTTGATTCAGGGCTGTAAGAGGGATACGAGCCGGACTTTTATTGTTTTAGTCTTGCAGGATTGTTTTTAAACCTCAGATTTTCACTCCTTCCTTAGACTTGCAGCAATTAACAGTTCGTCTTTTCCTTTCCGTTCATAACCACAGACATAATTTTCCCTTACAAAACTTGAGGTTCACCATGATATTTCTGTATTGCTGCAAAACAAAGTGTTCTTCAGTCCCTTCCTATCACAATGTGGTGATACATTTGTCAAATAGTCGTTGCTCTATGAAAAGAAAATAGTAAAACTCAAGGACACTCTCTGCAAAATGTAGGATGCACCAAATCCAGGGATTTTAATGTTAAGAAAATTACTCTTATTAAAATAGTATCATGCTTGCAAATATGGTCTCTTCCTGCAGTCTAAAAGAACGGGCAATTCTTCTTGCCTTAGAAGGCTGTTTTACAGATGAAAGCAACTCAGTCCACAACTTAATCTGTTTTAAATCGGGCTTGCAACGGGCTAAATGAGTGATGGAATGACAAGATATCTAGGGGTACCAGTCTGAGAGTCACCCAGTATCTCTGCTGTCCCTCTTCTTCCCCCTGCTTGCAGTGCCTGTGACTGTGTGCATGTGGGATATTCACAGAAAACGGAAGGCAGAAACAGTTGAACTAAAGGCAAAGTTACTACAGCAAAAGCTCTACTTTGACAAAAGAAACTGAAACGTACAGTACTATTCCTGCTTAAGACAGAACTAAGGACTCGAGAAGCATTCAAGGAGACTGAAGCTAGCAGGCAGACCTGATACTTTTCTCAAAATAATAGTCAATCCATGCATGGACTGAAAAACTCTTACAGACAGGCAAAAAACCTGAGACAAGCATGCATTTTTTTCTGCCATTATCTCAGGCAAGATTAGGATAATGAGAGGAGCTGCCCTTAGAATGGAGAGCAGGCACGAAGAAACAAGACAGAGCAATGCTAACATGTGCAAAGCTCTGCAAAACCCATGTGGAAGATGAGAACAATGATCCTGTTCTCCAAAGACTCCTCATCCAGTACTTACCAGAAACAGGAAGCAGCTGATCAGGCTGTATGCAAGTGAGCTCCGCTCACAGTCTCTTTGGATGATTTTGGCAGTCCACTGTCCCTGAGGAAGGACAGGTTTTCCAACACAGTAGTGCAGAAAAGTTATCTGCTGAAATCGAGGAAGGAGCAAAGGGACATGGGTGATAAAACTCGAAATTATGCTACGAGGGATACCAGCAGGCTCTTTTGATAAGAAAACTGAAATACAACCTGCAGCCAACAGCTTCCTAGGTTGCAGGGAAGGTCCTTCCAGCTAGCAAAAGGGTGGACCCAGTGCTATCAAAAACAGATCTGTGGAAAAGCTTGAGACAGGGCTTCAAAACATCCACCAATGGCCTTGTTTTGCTTATGCTGAAGTTAATGGAAAAGCCTTCTTGGTTTCTCCAGAAGCAATTATGTCGCTCCTCTAGTGAGTATTTTAGGGAAGCTCGGAGGTGAGAGCAGATTTGACTGCTGCAGAAGCCAGCGAGGGCCAGTCACAGAAACCCTCCACAAAGCTGCACACAGAACACAGGGAGGGGGGGTATATTTTGTGTGACTCTGAAGTCCTGTGGGTTACAGGTATCTTTCAGTGAAGAAGCCCAACTATGAGTTGTACTGCTTTTTTTTTCTCTAGGGCTATTGCCACTTGGCCAGATCTGCTGATCTAGAGTAGAACCTGGTCTGTCTAGTGCTGGCTTGTAGATTCAATGCACTGGGATTTCTTATGCAACCATGAGTGATCTGTCTGTGGAAAGGAAGAGCTCAGTGACAAATGCATTTCAGTATTTTTTCCTGATTCTTTTATCTAATAATTAAGTCAAACACAGATCTCAAGACTACTTCACAAGACATAAGCCGCAGCACAAGACATATGTTTTTAAGTATAAAAAATATGCCTTAGTCACAACCTGAATTTTGGCAAATAGCGTGGAACATAGCTGCCTCTAAAGAGGACAACAGATTTTAAAAATGTCTTTGCAGTCACATTCCTTTTGGTTGTCTTGTCTCACCCAGGCAAGCCTAGTTCAAAACAGTCAGGAAAATGAATGAATGATCCAGAGTCTACTTTGCAAAAAATAACTTGCACTGTAATGCACACTGGTCCCAAAGCCTGAAGTCATAATGAAAGGGAGATGGTGTATTCTGGAAGTTCTCTGCCTAGACTCCTTCACTGGCTGGAGTGAGGAAAACTTCTGCCACTCATTTCCAATAATGAGCTACAGCAGTAAAAAACAGGCCTTAATGAAGGGGTAAGGCCCATGGAGATGTATAAGGATGTTACAGCTTAGACAAAAATCCTGGTACCACTGCAGATACAGGAAAGAAACTGGGATGGTGTGAGTGTTCAAAAGTTCACAGATACTAGAACATTATCCATAAAGCAATGGTTAGGCTTAGAGAAAAGATTACATAGAAAAGGCAAGGTCAAATCAGACCAGTTGCTCATATAACTCAGTACCCTTTCCTCTGCCGACAGTACTACCTACTGCTTTTAAAACAAGGTGCTCAAAGTGGGTAAGTATAGAATAATTGGCTCAGAAGAAAGATTTCTGAATCATGTCTGGTAGTTTTCTGAACTTCATTACATCTTGGACTTTCCCAGAGGTATCCTGTGGCAATGAATTACACCACTAATCTGTGACATGATTCACATTTGGCAGTTCAAGGTCCCTCCTTTCCTGAGCTCTTAAACAGGCAGACTCCGTAGGGCAACTTTCTTTGTGGTGTTATATTAAAGCTAGGGTTGCCCTTTCTCACAGTACTTTGTACCTTGGAATCACTTCTGCCATAATCTTCCCATGCAGTTTCTAATCCAACCTTTTTTCCAGAAGCTGCAGAGAGTGGGGGGACCTGGAAAAGCCACTGTTCTTCCTGGTGACTCAGTAAGCAATGTCGTAAGATCCAAAGATTTGCTATTATTTCTAATGTCCTCATTGCTGTTATTATCTCAGTATAGAGCATGAGCTATACATCACTATTTTGACCAGGACAAATGTTATCCTGAATAGTTAATAGGTACCCTGAAGAAAAAGAACCACAACTTTTTATGAGTCTCTTCATAGTGTGAAGAATCAACATCTGCTTGTTTAATTCACATAGCAACCAGAAACCACAATCTGTGCCACAATCCAAACTCTTTTCTCTCCCTACACGATGCTCTTAGGAATGTATTTTTTTTTTAATTCACTACAAATACAACCGGTACCTTTCATTTTGTTCCCTCTTATGCACTCCTCTTCTACCCCAATCCAGAAGTGACATTTTAGTTATATTTATTTAAGGAATATAAGAGGCTTTTCCAGTATATGAAATCAATGAAGTGTGTTTTTCCAGGGCAGTAGCAAAGAGGTTGAGATGACACAGTCACAGTCTACATGCACCTAAGGAAAGATTTCCTATACTAGATGCCTTTTTAATTTAGTAGAAAAAAAAGCATAATGACACCTTCCAGCTGAAAGCTTAGGCTAGGCCAAGTCCAGCTGAAGTAAGGTGCAAATCGTTAACAGTGAAGGCGGAAGCGTGGTACGGTAGATTCTCCACCACTTTAACTCAAAGGTGTATGTCTTTCTGGAGCATGGACAGAAACCTGCTGTAGAAATTACTGGATGACATATGGTGGCCTGCTCTGTGCAGGCAGTAAGACAAGAGACACACACTGGCCCTTTCTCGGCTCAGTTTCTGTGGCTCCAAGGAATCCTAGACCAAAGTCTCTTCATCCTTGCAAGGACTCAAATGCTCTCCTGTTTGGAAAGGTTATTACTGGAGACCAAGAATACTGACCACTGAATTACAAAGTTAACACTGAAAACCTGAGATCTGCATTTATGCTATATTCAACTTGAATTCCATATAGAGAGAAGTCTGCAAAGCTTTTACCCTCAGAAAACTGAATCAGTGAATAGGAACACACGTTTCAGCTGAAGAAAAATACTTCTGTCCCTATGTTAATGCTCAATATACATGGGAACACTGTTTCTCTATACTTACCGTGTCATCCATCACATGTGTAGGGTCAACAAGCGAGTCAATCAACTCCCAGCCACCTCCCTTCCCAGGGAGAGACATTACCTTCTCACCTCAGCATGTTCTATTGACAAGTCCATCACTACCAGCCACCTGTATTTCACACCATGTGAAATCCTGGGGCCTTTCCAATCCCAGGAACCAAACATGGGTTTCTAAACAAAACAGCACAAACCTGCCATCACACAGGCACATGAAAGTCCTGAAACCCTAATTGCCACTGAAAAGTCCACACTAAAAAAAATATAAATCCATAGTGCCTGCTATAATCATCTGTTACAGGGCTCCAGTATGCAGTTCTCAGACAAGTTCCTTGATGGTCTAGGTCTACCTGGAGAAAGCAAAGGCATGACGGAAACACAAGGCTGCTCGTCCTTCATAGTATCTATCCAAGCTACAGTTAGTCTGGGCTCTTTGGGTATGTGACCCAAGAAGGAGAGGCCTCCAGAGAGCTTTCACCACCTGCATATTGCCAGAATGAATACACTGCCATAGTTGCCCCACTTTTCTGCTCCCTACATTCCTCCTGTGTGTTTTTCAGTCTAGCCGTTTCAGCAGGGAGAGAGGGGGCATAGGAGTCAGCTCTGCTGGCAGTTCATGCTGGTGTATCAGGAGCTAACTGGGGCTGAAAACCCTACCTTGACAGGCTGCTCAATGAGTCTTTAACAACACCAATAAAAGGGGTTCGTCAGACCCAACACAGCCAGGGAAAGGCGAAATCCCAATTAATCTGAAACACAATTTTCACTTTAGCCTTTTATGCTAAGAATCAAGCTACCTTTTCTTACTGAATTCTAGCTTCACATCCAGCACAATATTATTGAAATAAGATTTGAAGGCTGCTTTTGGATCTCTTTGCTACGCAACAATACTTCCAATAAGGGGACTTCTAGAAGAGATCCACAAGGTGCATTCTATGGAAAAGGTGTGACCTGCCTTCAAGGCGGAGCATTACTAGACCCATGTTAATTAAAAACCCCATGGTTTGGAGACCTGAGATGTTAGAGATATGGCCTATATAATATACCTCAATGACCCAGATGATATCTTCAGACTGTACAGGAGTCACAATTCCATTTTGCAAATGCCTCCAACTCTCAGTCAACCAAGTATAATATAAGAAGCCTTAGTTGATGCCTTCAGAAAACAGGAAACTGAGCACATCTTCTCTTCCCATTGCAGAGATAATTTCAGTTTTAGCTACTTTGTTGTCAGAACCTTAGCAGCTAATGACAGGAAGGAGACAGGATGAAAAAAAATGCAGGTGATAGTAATGGGAACTCAAATGGCTGCAGAGAAAGAGGAAGATGGAAAAACAAAGGTAAAGCATAAAGCCAGAGAAAACAGAGAGGAGGCAGGAGGGTATGGAAGAAATGGAATATAGGGGTTGTCCTGAAGGGTAGAATCCTTCTTTCTGAATATTTAACACCATAGAAAGGGATTTAATGTAAATAGGTGATTGGATACTTATTTATTACAAGCATTCTCTATTCTCCTCTTAACCCCCATGGAAACCTCCCACAAGGTGGGGTTTCACTGCAGATTCTTCTGTGGACTGAAAAAGACTGAAAAACTGAACGTGATCAGACCTGGAATGGCTTTCTGCTTTCTCCATGGATGATCACGGTCACACACAGGACCTGCGATGTTTCCTACTTCCTGGTGTAAAGGTGAGGATGATGTACACACAAAGTGAAGCTTAATCATCTCACTGCAGTGCCTAAACCCCAAGAACAGCCCCAGCCTCAACCAGAGAAAAAGAGGGAAGAAAAAGGGTTTTATCTCAATGAGAAAACCGAGTTAGAGGGAGATGAAGAAACAGGCTCAAGGATCTTCTGGAAGTCTGTAGCATGATGGGGAACGAGAAAGCAGCCTGCCAAACTGTGCAGCTAACATCTCAGTCACAAGTCTCTCCTTCTTCTCTTTGCTCTCAAATCCCTAGAAGCAGCAGGAGCAGCGTAACAGAAACAAAAGATGTAGTATGCTCTCACTGACCCCGAGCCTGAAGAGGCCTCTCAGCTCCAGTTCCACTTTATAGAAGTGTGATTTCATAGGGGTCTGAGAATATGTCATGGTTGCCTGAGGGGCGTAACAGGGGATGAAGAGAAACGACGGGGGAGCAGCTAGGTTCTACCCTACTGTTAGCACAAAATATACATAGCATTTCAGCTGGGCTTGATTTCTTCCACAGTCCCAACAGCTGACAGCCTTCACTCTGGTGTTTCCACTCTGGCGTTTGTTTTTGTGTGTTTTAGCCAACTATCTACTGCGTCTGTCCCTCCTGTCCCTGCAGCCCTTCTAAGCATCAGGAGAATCTGATGCCCCAGAGGGGCAGTGAGAGCAGTGAGCACAGACTGATCACAAGATGTGGCCTCAAGCGATGCAGATTCCAAGTGGGACAGAGCTCCCATTGCAGACAGGGGACAGGCTCCTATGTGATGCAGAGCTGAACTGTTCTTGAATTTAAAATCTTCAGATGACTTGTTTTAGATTAATGTCTTGTTCTGACTCTGCTTCTTAGGGTCAGTATGGGCAGGAATGAAGAAACTTCGAAACACGGATAAATGCTTTGGAAAGTGTCATGAAGAGGTGATAGGTAATTTGCAGCTAGTCAAGATGAAAAATGACAGAGATTCTTTTTTTGTGTGTGTGAAGCCAGTGGGAAATATGAGATGCTTTTAATCAAATTATTTAATTGTTTAGAAGTGGTGGTTTGTTTTAATATTAAATAAAATTCACTGCACAGAACTTTCTCTAGATATTAAAATTTCAGTGGCACCAACTAAAGGCAAATAATGGATTCTTATGTATTTCACATATCTTCAATGCTAAAACAGTCGGATTTGCAAAATAACAAAATACCACCTTCTACAGCACTGAAACAGCTTTTTAGTATTCTATCTTCTAACACCCTGAATGTGTGTATCTCCACAGATGCACAGAGGCAAATGTAGGATGTACAGGATAACAGCATTTACCTCTGATTCAAGGTTAGCTTGTATATGAGAGAAGAAGGGGAAATAATTTGCTGATTTTCCTTCAGTTTTTTCTACGTCTAGGCTTGTTTTCTTTGTATACATGTCTTTAAAAACGTAGCTCTGATTTGGAAATGCAATCACAAGGTAGTATGTTTCACATGAACACTGTACTTATAGAAGGGCACAATAGTAGAACGAGTATCAAATTATACTTTATTTTAAAACGTAAAAAGCAACATGCCATTGGAAATACTTCTAGTGTATCTACTAAGAACATTTTAAGAAAAAAGGGTTAAAATTGTATGGATGTTGAATTCATCTGTTTTTAAGCAAAAATCTATTGAACAGCAAAATAAAAGGTATTGTGCTGTGTGTTCCTGCTTAAAACCGAGAACAACACTGGAGCATCGCAGTTAATTAGCTCCAGTCAACATGAGATGCTTTACAATGTTTCTCACATCGGTGCTTCATCTGGGCTTTAGAATAAATATTTCCCACACTCTGCGTGAAGAAAATAACTAGCAAATATATAACTTAGTCATTCAAAATATGGAGGTATTTCAGACAGTCTTTCCCGCACCAGAGAAGAGATTTTTAATCATTTCCATAAAAACAAGAGATTAAACCACTGAACAGTGTGGTTTGTAATCCTGTTTGCTTAGCTTTTGGGGGGGTTAATATCTATTCTTAATCATCAAATCATATATATTGCTTCTGAAAAGATCTTACAGCCTTTCCATATTCATAGTAATTTTTTTGTGTACTTTAGTTATCTGTTACGCAAGAGAGCTGTCTGCTCTGTAAAGGCATCATATAAAAATCTCCATTTAATGCATTATAAATAATGAAGTGCTACATTATAATAATTATTTCTATATTAACTGAACGCACAGCTAAGTTACCTGTATTAAACATCTACACTTTGCTTAATGCCTTTAAATAGCATCTGATTCTCTCTTCTTATTGCAACTATTCAACAAATGCTCTGGGCCAGAGGAGGCTGCAGAGTTTACTTGCAAAAGGCCAGTCACTTGCCTGGGAGAAGCACTCTATTTAATGCATTTTATTTATTTTATTTTATTTTGATTGTACAATATATGTATTTAAAAGATGAAGACTTTGTGTCATGCATTTCAAACAGGCATGTGAGATTTACCTTTTTTTACAGTCTCAGAAAGGCACTAAACAGCTTCCCATTTTACCTAACAGCTGAGATGAACTGTGTAAAATGCTTTCTTTCCAAAGTGACTGTAACTTCACTTTTCTGAAGAACGCCAAAGCTTGTCCATGGATTACTATTAGTAAATACATCAGAATACAGCATTTGCTTTAATTTGTATTATTTTAAAATTTGGGATTTATTACTCACTGTGTACATATTTATAAATACATACTATTTCTGAGGTCAGAGGCAGCGCTTCCAAGCTCAGATGCTTGTTTTTAAAGTAGGATATATATTAGAGAATGCAAAAGACAATTTTTTTTTGTCTAAAAAGCCATGTTGAGCGGAACAGCTTTCTTGTGAACTTTCTGAATACTGACAACATATTTTCCTCGGACATTATTTATTATATGTTCACTGTTTGTTGCTCTTCATGTTGTAACAACAAATAAGTAGTACTAAGAGATTTTCTGCCATCAGTTGTAAACGTACCAGAGCCAAACGAACAGGGGCCACCTTCACTGCAAAAGTGAATGGGGTTTGGGGATGGGATTAATTAGGAGAAGGGAATGTAAGGACTCCTACTTTAAGAGGCAACTACCTTGTATCATTAGTTTGCTCGTTTTTGAAAAGAAAGAAATAAACAAACAAAAAACCCAAGCCCAAATCCCTTGCAACAAAAATTGAAAGCAGAATTAAATGTATTTTCAAAGACTGCTCTTTAGCCTCTCTGAAGTTTCATTTGTATTTAATAAACTACTACTACAATAGAGCATATGCCTTCAAATCATTTAATGCTCCTATTACAGGAGATATTCAAAACCGACCAGCAGGACAATTGCGCCATTCATGTTCATATTTCAATTAAACATTTGTGAATGTGACACTGCTTGTCTGTAAAGACCCCAATGTTCTTAACACTGAGGGCAATTTTATAATCAGTGGTTAATGAAAAATTGCATTGCTGACACCATTTTTTAGTATATACAATGTCGGTGCCACAATGCCAACTTCGAATACTAAAGTAGTCACAGTTGTCTCTGAACTCATTGTTTCTTAAAGCAAATATGTCTCAGGGAAAGGTCAAATGGTTTAGGTAAAAATATTTTAATCCTTTGGATAGACAACATTGTAAAGGGAATGATGTGAAGTTCTGGAAAGTTGAGATTAGACTTTGGCTCAAGAGAATATACTGTATGAGCAATTTTTTAAAGAGAAGTTTCAATCACATCATTTGTCATAATTTTCAACAGGCAAAACTGTCTTCTGCTAATGAGGAGAGAATCTGGTGCAGTGTGAAAAGAAAAACATTTGAAGAAAAAAATCACAAGCATAGAGCAGTTGATCAAACACTTCTATCTAGAAAATACTGGTACTTAATTCTGGTCTTCTTCATGCTCCTTGGCTGAGGATCAAAATTTTTATTTGGACAAAACTCTCACAGCTGTCTTTCTCTAGATTTTTCCCTAAGCAGAAGAGACAAGAATTTGCCATTTTGTACACCAGCCTGGTTTTCTGCTCTCTCGTACAAATTTTAAGCCACTGGCTTCAGCTGAATTATTTTTGGTACACATTATTGAATGTGAAAGAGCTGATCCCTTGGATTATACATTTTATTTAAGTAATGTAAATGTAACTCTAAGTCTTTTCAAGAAATTACAGCTAATGAAGCCTAGGAAATTTTCTGATGGATTGGGGAAATCTTTCTGCCCTAATCTTCTCTTTTGTGTGTTACTTATTGTAATAGAATCAATAAAAACAACAGAACTGGGAAAGGAAGTAGAAGAAAGAAAACTCAGAACTGCAGGAAAGTCTATTTTTCCATTAATGGCTAAGCATGCAGACACAAAGGCACAGGAGACAGCAATGCAGGGATGAAATATTCTATATGGAGTACTACTAGTCAGAATGAAATGAATGAGCCATATGAAATCCTGCTTCATCTTTTATATTAGTATAAAGAAAACTGCTTTTTAAACTGTGCTGCATACAATTATGAGAAGAAACGGAAGCAACATAAATTTAAGTGTTACAAGTAAACAAAAAATAAAAGAATAAACATTACATGACAATTTATTTAGAATATCTATCTAACTGGGCCTGTTTGGGCAAGATTTCCATAAATATGGTATTTGGCTGTAAGACCTTCAGGACTTGGATCTAACACCTGTGTCTGTAATTCTTTAATTAAAAAGACAAATGAATATATTTAACTTTTAATATTTTCTTAAATAAAACAGCTCTTTTGCCATAACAAACTATTTCTCTTTCTGGGAGAAACATCTCTTTTAAGACCACGCCATTTAACTTTTAAGGTCTTAAAAAGATTTCTCATGCAACTTCATGAACAGGTGCCTAAATAAGATGGGGAACCAACGAGGGAGTGCTGATGAAATACAGAGCTCATCTATCTTATTTGTATTTATTAACAAGAACCATATGGAAAGATGCTCCAACCACCCTTTATTTAGCTAACCAGTTCAATGGAACTACCTGCATCGGTTAGGAGAGCAGAATTTTGATCAAATACAGGCTCAGCTGGACCTTTAAAAAGAGCACAGAAGGGGTGAAAACTCTATAGGAGTGTTTCTCTTGGGAAGAGAGTGGTTTATTGCCAAAGCTGAAACGTAAGAATTGAACCTGAAACACACAGATCTTAGGGAATCGGCTAAAGTCAAAGAGGTTGAGGCACACTGTGAAGACCCACTTACATGCTGCATTTGGTCTGGGAGGGGATGATAGGTAGCTTTCTCCCAGATTTGACTGCAGACAAAAACGTTCTGAAGGACCCTTTGTTTGATCTCTGGTGGCTGAGTACCCACCTTGGGCTTTCTCCTTACGTGTGGATCCACTGAGACGTGCTGCTGCTGAATTCAGCGAAATTGAGCCCTAACTGTGATTGGGATATGAGGACACATAATTAGCTGTGTTAGAAAACTGACCCTCAGTTTTTCATTAAGATGGCATTTTACCCTGCAAAATATGACATTTTAATCAGGAAAATAAAATAACCAAATGATTCTCCTCTGTTGTTATTTTTACACTGCAGTGAGACAATGGTAGGGAAACTCACTTTAGGTGATATCACTTAATTAGGAAAAGCATCCTAATCAGATCCCCCTCCAATTGCAATAACTGTAGGGAGTCAAGTACATTTCCCTATCAAAGTAGCAAGCTGCAGTATAGATACTGATATTTTAAACTGTGACTCAAAAGCAGTAGCAGAGAAGGCACAAACACAAAGAAAGCAAACTCTTATCCTCTATACCCTCAATTTCAGGATTGCTTCCAAAAGATATATGCTATAGCTCTTACAACATTTCTGTACCTCCACTAACTAAAATAATGTCAGGATCAGTAATTCCATAGCCAGGACTAATGGCCAACAAGGGCCATGGCACATAGACTGCTCCCATTGGTGACTCAAAATGAGTAACCTAGACCAACTCAGTCCTTGCATTTTCCTGATATTTCTGTCCATCTTACTTGGTAATACACATTACATATGGGAAACCTGGAGCAGGATATGGACACAGAGAGGATCTCTTGCTGGGAGGTCCATGTGGTTAGCAGCTATATTGCCTGGTACTTTCGGAAGCAGTGTCCCCACATCCTCTGATTCAATGCAGTCCTTGTTTGGTGACTGTGGATTAATGGTACAGTTAAGCCTTCTATATTTATAAGTACGCTTACAGTTTCCCTCTCTACATTTATCTCCAATACTATGAGTGCCTATTTAATGATAGCATTCCACACCATTCAGTTCTTTGCATAGGAAAAGTAGCTTTGGCTTACAGTGCCTGTTACTCTGCCTTCTGCACAGGACTAATGCAAAGCCCAGGAACTTCAGAAATCCCCTTCAATTTCAGAGTAAATCTTAGGGTTTATTTCAGTGAAATGGGTTTTCAGTGAGGCACCTCCTCCCTAACTACAAGTAGCCATGCATAATAAAATCCATACAGAACGGGAAGGGAAATAAATACTAAAGTACTACCAATTACATGCAATTAGTTGCACTGCCAAGACCAATCATTGAAAAGTTACAAAACAGGCTTTAAAATAACAATTTTTAACATAAGTGTAGGATCCTGTTTATGCATTTACTAAATTTGAGTGTTTGGTTTTTCCCCCCAGTTTTTCTAAGCAAAAAGCAGTTAGTAACTCCAGGATTACTTTGGAAAAAAAAAAAAAATGCTCATATATTGGCTACACAGTGTATGGCAGCTTATAAGAAAAGTTTTTGATAAGGTTCTTCACTGCAGACTCTGAAATGAAGCTGTCCTGGCATAAGAGTGTATGTTCTCTGCTTAAAGGACAGGAATAAATGTCTAGCTTTTGCCACCATAGTGAAAAATATGGAAGTAGGTTACCAGTACATTCTAGTTTTCTGTCCGGAGTACTCATAAATGATGAGAAAAAGGGGGGCGCATGAGAAAAGTAAGACTGTTGCTGATATTCAATCTCTTCAAGACTAAAGCTGATATGGAGAATTGTAGAAAGATCTCAAGACATTCAGTAAGTGGCCACTAACATGGCTGATGAACCTAATGTTAATGTATGCAAAGTAACAGACCTGAAGAAAAACAATCCCCTTACATAGAGTTCCACATACACAAAGATGGGCTCTAAATTAACGAGCTGTGCAGGACGGAGCTCTTGGCAGTCTTTTTGTGTAGTCCTCTGAAAATATCAGCTTCAATGGTCAGTAATGACACACGTGGTACATGATACGTTAGGAATTATGGGAGGGGATAGAGAAGAAAACAGTGCCTCCATGTCAATGAATGAATCCATACTGAAGCCACATATTAAATAATAGCCCTTAAGTGAACCCACCTGTCATGGTTTAACCCCAGCCGGCAACTAAGCACTGCCCAGCCACCCACTGTGGGATGGGGGACAGAATCAGAAGAGCAAAAATGAGGAAACTCGTGGGTTGAGATAAAGAAAGTTTAATAGGAAAGCAAAAGCCACATGCACAAGCAAAGCAAAACAAGGAATTAATTCACTCCTTCCCATTGGCAGGCAGGTGTTCAGCCATCTCCAGGAAAGCAGGGCTCCATCACGCTTAACGGTTACTTGGGAAGACAAATGGCATCACTCTGAACATCTGTCCCTTCTTTCTTCTTCCCCCAGCGTTATACGCTGAGCATGACGTCACATGGTATGGAACGTCCCTGGGGTCAGCTGGGGTCAGCTGTCCCAGCTGTGTCCCCTCCCAGCTTCTTGTGCACCCCCAGCCTGCTCGCTGGTGGGGTGGGGTGGGAGGCAGAACAGGCCTTGACTCTGGGTAAGCACTGCTCAGCGGTAACGAAAACATCCCTGTGTTATCAGCACTGTTTCCTGCACAAACCCGAAACGTAGCCCCATGCTAGGTACTATGAAGAAAATTAACTCTATCCCAGCCAAAATCAGCACACCACCACAAAGGAATATAGCAAGGCTACAAGAGATTCAGGAAAAAAAAGTCAGAATTACCAGAAGGATAACATAGTTTCTTACCAAGTCTTAGTTTAATACATTAAGAGTCTTCAGCTTGGAAACAAAGACCTGTAAAGAATTACATGAAGAAGGTGAATAAGGAAGAACTATAGGGCATCCAGTGAAAGGATGAAGTAGCAGGTTTTAAAGTAATAGGAAGAAATGCTTCATAATCTTATTGTGGAATTCATTGACACAGGATTTTGTGGGGCCAAGAGTACAAAGGGGTTAAAAAAAACCTAGACAAATTTATGGAAGGAAACTCTTCATCTGGTTACTAGCCACAACATGACCTCAGTGCAACTTTCTGCTCAGGAAATCATTAAACCATTGATTGCTTAGATGTGGAAGTGACACTGCAGTAATACCACGCTGTACTTCCCCTATCTATTAGATTCTGAGAGTTTGCTATTGAACATTGTTAGACACTGCGTCCTGGATTAGATAGATCTGATACAACACAGCCATCCTCTGGTTACTTTCACATGAGGATTTTCTGAAAAAATGAAAGCTGGTATTTTCATGTGGCCACATGCTTCCGGAAAACAGAAATTTAGGGTAAACATAAATATTAGGAGTTTTCTGATAAAATCACAAGATGTGAAAATGCCCATGTGACAAGCTGGAGAATCTGTATACTATGTAAAAATTCTCATTGATTTTATTAAACTACTATGACATTACTTTATCTTAAAGGCTGCAGAATTGGCTATTTTTCATCATGGCTCTGCCATGTATCTACCTAATGAGAAACAATCAAAAGTCATTTTGAAGCAATGGAGTGGCCATATCCTGGCTGAAACCACTTATTTCCAGGCTTTCTGAAGGATTTGGAAAGAGAACAGGAGCTAACAGGACTACTTTCAAACCACACAGTTTGAAAGACTGCAGGGTGACTCAAAGGTAACTTACAGACAGACGAAGGATGTGTGGGCAGAACAGACAGGCATACTTCCCAAGCAGAATGGTGCCATTTAACTGCAAGATCAGCTGAAGGAAAAAGAAAACGGATACAGAGAAGTGAAATTCTATGATTCAGGGGAAAGCTTGTAAGGGCAGGATAGGAAAGGCAAAGATTTCTGCAGAGGTACTCTCATCTGAATGTGGAAGACACACAAGACTGATGAGGTGAAGAAACACCTGTAAAGGTTTGTTATTTTTGTCTACAGCTGTATTACTCCAGGTGTAGAATGACTGATTTTGAAAGCTTCACAAACTTTGTGTTATCTTACTTTAACTGTTACATATGCCCAGGAAGTGATAAACCTGAGCCTGGAAAGTTGGAGCTTGGGGTACTCCCTTTAATGAGAAGCCTGGTAAGCCAAAGCTGCTCTTGCAGGCTTATGGCAGGTGGCCAGCAAGAACCCATTTTTGTAAAGGGATTAAAGACAGAAAGCAGATGCCTAGGATACATGTCAGAGATGTCAAGGAAAGAAGCAGTGCTGCAGCTTACCCAGACTAAGGGAAGCTTAAGAGCAAACTGATCCAAAAGGCCAGGATCCAATCACTGAGTGTCTAGCGGGATGAGCTTTAGCAGGACTGAGTGACACAGTCAGTGAAATAAAGATTTGAACAGGGGGGAGCAGAAAGCTTTGAGGACTGGAATTCGACTGCCTGTTTGTATACAGGCTGAGAGGCTGCAGTGCTAATCTCCTCTAGCCTACAGACTGAAGGAGAAAATGCAAGCCACTACTGACGATTCCTGGATTCAGTGGTCACCTTGGGTGCACATGGCCCACGCTGGGAAAGAGCACCCTCCCCTCTGGCTTCCACTGAGCATGGAGTGACTGCTGCAGAGCGGTCACTTTGCTCATGCCCTCTGTACATCCAGACTGTCAGGTTAATGTAGGAAAAAAACTCCCCCTGCAGACCTTCTGCTCTACAATCAATTTCACCTTGGAGGAAACAAATGCGTTTTTATCACTCTAATGTTAAAAGTGGTGTTCTGTAACGTGTACACTACCCATACATTTTATTTGTAGCATGTACTGAATAACCGATGATTTGAGGTTTTCCATTTAAACAGAAAAATCTACGACTCCATCCCAATCTGCCACTCAGTTATGCCTTATTTAGAATGACTGAAGGTTCTTTTTGTCAGCTTTTCTAACCTTGCACATTGGAAGCACCTTCTGAACAAGCTGATGTTATAAAACGTCTTTGAAGCTTCATTTCTAAACAGACCACCACTTCCACATGTTCATTTACAAGGGCATCTTAGTTTGGTCCTGTATATTCTAGGTCAACACAAACATATAATGTTCACGTTGTAGCAGTGGTGATCTAAGGGTGTAAGTGAGAGCTGACGGAGCTGGGAAAAGCAGAAAGCTTCCAAGCACAAAGCCTTTGTCTATATTTTTCTACATAGTGGGTCTAATCAAAGATACTATCTCTACAAATCTTACTTCACATCTCACAGACCTGTACACTGTTACACTGCAAAACATACTTTTAGAAAGTAACATTTCCTAGCTAGAACACTTATGTATTTTCATGCTCCTTTTTGCTGTCAGAAAAAGATGAAACCATAAATAATATTTTAGATCTACACTAATATCAGTAAATATATTTACTGTATTTTATGAAGTTACTAGAAAGTCTTTATTTGATTTTATCTAATTATCACATAAATGCAGGAACATTAAGTGGGCTGATGTCAGCAATCAGGACTGCTTGTTACACAACATCAGTAACAGGGGCTCAGGTATGAAACAACTGTAATTATAGGTATTTAGCCAAAATGTATGTCAGTTCTAACTGATTAGCTGTGTAAGTCTTTATAAGTAATTGAAATACTTTATAAATAAAAATCACAAACTTAGCAACCAACAATATAGACATAACATAGAAGTTTGATTGATAGTACAATGACACTTAATTCTCTGTCTTTTTCTTCACTTTTGCTGATTGTTGCAAGCTTGTTCCTTCTTAGAATTTCCTTATTGGGTATTTTTGTCCTCCTCTTTTTGTGTCTTTAGTTTGTTTGGTTTGGGATTAACATAACGGGAAGGGAAGATAAGGGAAGATAAGTCTACATAACGTTCAGCATACAGCTATCTTGTGTGCCCATTAAAACTTGATTCTAACATGGAAGGCATAAAAACAGTGTCTCAAAAATATTTCATCATGGTTTCCTCAAGCTCTGTGGTTCAACTAACCTGTAATTTTCAATGGACTCATCAGCATGTGCATCATTCTGTCAAGTGCTGTGTTGCTAAGGCATCTACCCGTTCAACACCATGTTGCAGCTATTGCCAACTGATGTAGCTAGCTTGTCACAGTGCAAACCAACCTTTACCAATATCTAAGTAATTCTTCTCTTTCTTTGGAATAAAGGGTAACTGTTGCTTTTAAATCAGGGATCCAAAAGTGCAGACAAGGTGCAATGAGATATATGCCATACTAGAGCGATATAGGTATACTGATGTAGTCTCAAATACTTATTTTCCATCAAGACCAGCCACATCTCATCAGCCATGTGATCACATTAACTGATCTACAGAAAAAATATTTTCTCTGGAAGGCATATGAAAAATATGTTTTGGTTAATGCCATTTACATCACATTTTCTAACCACACTGAATCATTGCATGTCACATAGGCCTCCCAACAAGAGTCTTGCAGCAGGTCCCTGTACCTAGTTTGCATCATATATAAAACTCTCAAACTTAAAGCTGAGATTGCTGCACATTTGGTTACTCCTGCATGTGCAGCAGGGCAGGTGTCCACTGCTTTGGCTGCTGAAACACTTAACTGCTGTGTACTTGCAACAGTCTAATACTACACTGAGAAGAATGAGGTAAAACGGTTGCAGTCTGTGGCCACAGTGAATATCCCTAATTTCTAATTAATTTCTCATTAAGCAGAGTATGAAAACCATCATCACACACTGCTCCCCATCATCATCACCTAATAGGATTTGCCCACAGAGAAAGGACAGTCAGCCAGTCAGTCTTGTAGGTTTGGTGACTCGTATTTGTTTATAGCTTGTTCAAAAGATTTAATTTAGGGTTAAGACAGGTAGGGCTATGTGCAGGTGCTGAAAGGTTTGCTGTCAGATACCACTGGCACAGCCAAAGCTGAACCACAGGCCATTCATGTGAAAGTATTAAGTTGCCTGGCCTGAAGCGAGCTGTCACAAATTTAAGTACAACAAGAAAGCATGACTCACTGCTATGTGCAGTTCCGAAAAGCCCTTAGTAGAGGAAAACATGTGACTTTGCACTTGCTAAAGCAGGGCCACTCTAGAGTTTACAGCTGCTATCAGCCTTCAAAGCTCTTCCTCTTCACAAACAACAGCGCTTTATGCATGAAGACTGTCTCGAGAGCAAGACAGAGGAGCTCTGATAGAACCATACTCCATTGAAATGTGCTATTTTATCAGTTCACTTCAGAGGAAAAATTCTGGTTTATCATTTACAGGACATCTCTTAAGCACATGAAGCACATGTAACAGGAGCTGGGATCGCAGGGGGATAGTGCTCCCCAGACTGTATACTCATCCAACAACTCCCTGCCCCCAGCAGTCCCCCCACCACATCACTTAGCTTTAGTTTCCTGCTGTTACTCGTCCTCCTTCCTCATACCATGATACTAGCACCACTTGTGTTGCCAGGACAGTGCTAAAGACCTGATGCCAGTGCTGCAAGGAAAAAGAGAAAGGAAGAGAGTATGTGGACTGAGAAAAGCCGACAGAAGAGGCATCAGATGTGTTGTAACTCTGTGCTGTTTCCTTTAAAGCAGTCTTTGTTGTTCCTTTTGAGGCCATGTATTTTCACAGGGACACAGCCTGAGGTACTTATTCACCATATTTGAAGGAAAGCCACACTGCAAATCTTCGCCCCATCAGTTGTGTTGACACTGGACTTCACTGTTTCATCGCTGGATGTGAAAGAGCCAGCAACAGGCTATTGTCACCATGGGCTGAAGAGCAGGCAGAAGACATGCTGCATGCCCCAGTCAAAACCACTCTCTCTGGTACATAAAGGAAGGGGAGTTTAATCCTGTTACGCCCAAGTTTTCTCTCTCACCCACTTTTAAATTTCATTCAATACAAAGAGATTTATGCATTAGAAATACTCGGGTAAATTGTAGAAATGGTCTGGTTAGGAAGTCATGTAGCTACAATAACAACATGCCTTTCTCACAGGCGAAAAAGAGGCCCACTGCATGGCTGGCCCTGAGGTTGCCCTCCTGGCACCTCCAGGTGCAGAGGTGGTACGGGGCTGAAGGAAGGGAAGCTCATTTAACAGCCCACATCCAGCAGCTCAGATGAAAAGCGAATGTGTCCTGGGAACTTGCCTAGAACTGCCTTTGGTGTCCTTCAGCACTTTCTCCCAGCCCTGGACCGTGGTACAAGGCCCTGCAAAGGGCCCACACCCTGACTGCAATGAGCATCACCATTAGGTAGGTGATGCGGAAATGTTGGGAGGGGACTCTTTCCTGGACAGGACACAGAAAGTTTGGAGCTCCTGTTGTGCACCCCTGCATGTGTCCCTCATCTTTCCTGAGGCTGGGCAATGGTGCCCCAAAGGCAGTTGCCCTTGCTTGAGGTAGTAAAATGGCCGCTGTGAGGTGCTGCCCTGCCCAAGGCAGGGCAATGGTGCCCTGGAGCTATGTCACCTGCCTGAGGTAGTAAAATGGCCGCTGTGAGGTGCTGCCCCTGGGGCAATGGCACCCGGGAGGCCCTTGACCTTCCTGAGGCATGGGAACGGCACCTGTGTGGGGCAATAAAATGGTGGCCGTGAGGCGCTGCCCTGCCTCAGCCAGCAGAATGGCGTCTGTCGGGCACCTACCCGGCGGCCGGCCGCCCCAGAGGCGGTAACGCGGTCCCCGCGGCGCAGCACGCCCCGGGGCAGGGCGGGGAGGCCCGGCGGCGGCAACGACGGCGGGGGCACCGCGCAGGGCTTCTGGGCTTCCCGCGGTCCCCTTCCACGCTTTCCGTTTCCTCCCAGTTAAACACAAAACAGAGGAAATACATCTTTTCGGCGAGCGCGGCCAGTAAACTTCAAGCTACCCCGGCGGACCGGCGTTTTAGCTGGGGCGGTGGGGCCGGGCGGGCGCGGCCACGAAGCGCTCCCTCCGCGGCGCCGAGCTGCCCGCAGCGGGCGGCGGCTCCGATCCGCCGCGGCTCCGCG
>VZTL01073380.1:0-29597 GCA_013400535.1 Scopus umbretta | reverse complement strand
CGGCCGCACCTGGCGCTGCTCCCGCGGGCCGCCGCCGCCGCCCTCTTCCTCCTCTTCCTCCTCTTCCTCCTCTTCCTCCTCTTCCTCCTCTTCCTCCTCTTCCTCCTCCTCCCCAAACATCCCGCTCTCCGGAGTTGCAGCTCCGTCCCTTTTTAAGCCGTGCCCTACTTTGTATTGGCTGGTGAACAAGCCTGAAAATGGATATTACAGCTTTTTATGATATAATATCCCTCTAATTGGTGCTTCATAGGGCCGTGCCTGAATTCTTTTCAATTAAGCCCTAAACTACAGTAACTGTTTCTCTCGGTACATGCTGGAAAAGCCATTCACGAGAGAGGCGACTGGTACTGCACAATTCCAAAGTACCTTTAATGTGTCAAAAATGTTTTGTGAAGAAAGCAACACTGTAAATGCAATCACCTACATTGGTGTCCCCATTGTTAAGCGGGAGCCAAAGTATTGCTAATTGTCCTGCGTTTTAGCTGGGTTTTTAGAGCATTATGTAGTAAGTACACCGAAGGGTCAATTTGTGAAGTGAAATACTTAGCATGCAAAGCGTAATACAAGATGCTGTGTAATACTTGACCTCTCAGCATAATAAATGTAGCAGTGAAACGCTGTGCATTCAGGATTCGCTGAATAGAGCCTCCGCAGAGGAACAAAACCAGAAAATGTTCTCTTCATTCCTTTTTTTTTTTTTTTCACTAAGCGAAAATTATTCTTTATAATGGCCATTGCAGCAATTAGCCAGCATTTGGGGAGAATAAATGTGCAGAAATAGCAATTTCTTATTTTAAATGAGATTTTTGTATGGAGCCTGCAAATTACTTGGAGGTATATGAATAATTGTTGCCTTAGTTTTATGCTACAGAATAGGGTGTGGGTGGGTATAAAGATTTCCTATTTGCAGTTAAATGTTTAGACATTTTATTATTTTAATTTCACTCTCAGTCTGTCTCGATTGACCCTGCTTTCCCCACTGATCATTTCATGTATGCCAGGAAGCAAGTACTCAGATGATGGAAGCTTTCCAATTAGAGCTTTATGGTTTGGGGGGGGGGGAATGTTGGGGGGGGATGTAGTTCCTTTTTNTTTTTTTTGGTTGCTTTTTTTTTGAATGTGACATGTAAGTGCAATCAGGTTTTACTCTGGAAGCTACTACGGTGTTTTGAATTTAGCCTGCTAAACCAAAACATTTTAAGAATGTAGCATATTTGATGGGCACTTCTCATTATCCTCTAGAATGGTAAACCTAATTGGTGCTTTATTACACATTTTAAAGGTTTTGTGCTCTGAAAAAAGAGATGCAAAATTCTTTCTCTTGGGCCTTCCAACTGAAAAAAAAAATTACATTTTTGTGCTTCACTTGCTAAAGTGGGAGAAGTTTTGTGAATATGAAATTAAAACATTTTCAGAGGAAGCATCCAAAGTTCTGACAGCTAGAACCTATTAGGACCAGTTTGTTTCGGAAAAATTAATAAGCTTCATCGTGCATTTCACTAGACCAGTGCTGGAAGTTTATACCCTGAATAATGGAACTTCCAGTATAACTCTTCAAACATTTGACCAAGAAAAAAGCTTGGATAATTAATTGAGAATAGGCAGCTTCCTCTTACTTGATCTAAAACATTCCTCCCCTGTGTGAGTTCTCTCCCTGCACTCTTAATCCCTCCTAGCCACCTATTCTCCCTTCTCTAAATCACACATTAGCAGGATTGCATCTGAAAGTGTGACTTCTTGGGTAGTGGAATGACATAGTCTGAAGACAAGCGCTGGTCTCTTATGCAGTCCATAGAACTGAATGGCCTCAGAAAATAAGGATTCTTTCACAGAACTTGTTCCTGTTCTTATAATAATGGCAAATATTTGCCACAATTTTTATGCTTCAATAGTGTTTGGGGCTTTTTAAAAAAATAAATATAGTTTATTTTGATGATATACCATAAAAAAATTAACAATGCAATCCTGGTATCTTGTTTAGGCCTGATCCTGCAGTCACTGTGTGTTTTAAAACTCCTTCTGCTTCACTAAGATGTCTTGGCTGCAGGGATTTTTGGGTGCAATCCTGAGCTAAACGCAGTCAGTTTGTATTTCATATACCTTTAGAAAGAATTACCATAAAATAAAATTTGCTGGTGACCATAAGAAATACAGTTACATCATATTCTGTATTAAGGAGTCATACTCTTTTTAGTAACCTTGCTTTCTTCTTATCATCTAATATATGTTTTTAATGGATCTTTTTGATAGAAGATGAACCACTAGCCCACAAAATGAGTAGAACAGGTGTACAAATTATCAATGAAAAAAACCATAGTTTTAGATCTTCAGCAGCTTCTACAATGAGTGTTTTGTAAATCAAAAGTATTACTATTAGTGCTGTATACAGAAATTTTTCTCCTAACTTACTCAGTGATACTAGAAACAGATTCCATGAGTTTATGTGCTGGTAGAAGCGTAGGCTCCACATTAGTGATGGTAATAATGTATTACACTTCGGTGTCGTATTTACCATGTATTTTTGGCAGCCTGATGTCCTGTCTGCCCACCATGATATTCTCTGTGAAAGTTCAGATCATCTTTGTACTTTTGAAACTGATCTACCACAGGAGCATCCCTTCTAACTCAAACTTTGTACTTGTTTGAGTACCAATGTGTCCTCATTTGAGTTGGAGAGTGGTCACTCTTTAGTCTCCTCTAAGTTTGCAGTTCTCACATTGTGTGAACAGCTAGAAAAAAAAACTTTGGCTAGGTTCTCTGCTGAGCTATATTCTCTGAAGCCAGTTACTTTGCACCAGCAAACTGTTTGTCTCCCAGGAAAATAAAAATTCTAGCTGTCCCAATGGAATTCATGGGACTAGCTTCTAACTTTCAACCATCCCGAGATACTAGATGAAATCAAGTGAGTTAATTGCTATGTAAGCTATATGCTGTTCGATTTTTCAAGGTATACATAATTAGATTCACAATATTAAGTTAGCTTGTCTTAGCAGGAGAAGATACAGAAGACAGCAGACTCAGTAAATTGTTCAAAACTCCCAGCATGCTTAAAACTTCTAGAATTCAAAATATGAATTCAAAAGATCAAACAATAATTATCGCACACATTACATAAACTCATGTAGCGTATCTTCTGTATATTACTTTTTATCTTTGCCAGCTGCTGAGGAGTGTGATGATGACTGGTTATACTAGCGCACTCATGGGTAGTCTGTTAAATTTAAATAAAGAGGTTGAGTCATTTTTCATTATCCAGTCATGACTAGTGCCTTCACAATAACAGTTGTAAGGAAAAAAATCTGTCTTTTGTGTTAGTTCCACACAAAATGCTCCCAGGTAACACGTTTTCAATATATACTGTAAAAGTTCCAGTATGAAAAGGGAGCTTGTAATGGACTTTTGTTTCTGTCAAATTCAGGAAAGCACGATCAGTGGAGCAACAGAGAATACGCCACTTCTTTGGCATCTTTGCTCTGTTGTGCCTGTTAGACTTTAATGTGGTATATAAGGAAAAGTAGTCAAGGATTGTTAAAAGCACGTATGTACAAATCAGTTTGTGTATCTAAGAAAACTAAGGGCTTAGCTAAAGCAAGCCCTGACAGCCACCAATAGTATTGTTCAGCCAAAAAACGTTAAGTGAAGGAAACGCAGTTTCTTCTACCTCAGTTTGTTCTGCCTTAGCTACCTTTATGACAATATTAGTTATACATTTCTGTGCTTCAATGGTTAATTCTCCTATTTAAATACTTAAATAACCCCAAATAATCTAAACAATAGTAATTCAAAGTCCTTAAACTTGGTAGATGCTTCCAGATACGATGTCACTAATGATTTCTTAATTGAAAAGCAATCAAAATTAAAATTCTGTATCTTTGCTGCTCCAGAGATACAGGAACCTTAGCACTGATGCAGGGGCAACCAGTAGCCTGATGTGATATTTGGCAATGTGTATACAACCAAAAGATAGGCACCTAATTCACCGTATAGACTTGATTTTCAAAGTAAACACACATTTCTCACCACTTGAGAAAACTTTAATTTATTTCCATCTATATATTCAGGGGTCTCATTTTAGGCAACTAGTCATCTATTTGTATATGCTTACCCATTTCTAGAAAGAGGGAACTAAGTCCTCTGCTGAGGTTAATTTAGTTGCTGGGAAGAAAACCCTCTTCAGCTTTGATAAGACACATCTATCTATCTTGTAAATTAAATTCAGTGTCTTTCCAAAGATGTGCAAGGATGAATGTGGTCAAGCATTGCCTGATAATAGGATATGTATGTTTACAAAATGATTTAGCAAACAGAAATAGTTTTCCTCATCTTCCATCTAGTAATTTTTTTACACGTAGAAAAATGATTTGATTCGGTGTGCTCTATTCATTAGTGGCTCCTGCTTCTTATAAAACAGAGAATTATGGCTGGTAGGCAAGACAGCGTTCTTTGATTCATTAACGTACTGCTAGATGTTAATGAGGAGTTTTAAATTTAGAGAGAGAAAAAGGCAGCTTCGCAATTGCTGTCCATAACTGCTTCCCTTCAGTGTTCTTGCAGATTCACCCTCATGTGTAACTTTTCCCCGCAAGTAGACTTCATCCACATGGTCAATTAAGAGACTGAATCAAGTATTCCATTAAAAAAATAACCTACACACTGTGACCTCCTAACTCTTTCACTTACGCAGATCCATAGTGTAAAGAAGTGTAATTGATGGTGTACTTAACAGATTCGATTCAAATTTGTCAGAAAAAAAAATGCCTAAACAGGTGTTGGAAAATAGCGTAACAGAGCATTAACCCGGCCTTCAGAGGTAACCAAAGGACACGTATTTTACACGACAGGATGGAGGGTTGGGAATATATCAGGATGAAACAAGTTAAGGAAGATCCACCTGGCTTGTCTTGTGTCTTCTGCTGATTGTTTTCCTTCCTGCCATTTCTTCTTACCTTTTTTGTTTTTAACCGTTGAACTGTTGAATTGTTTTGCACAAATTACAGAACACTCAATCAATGCAAGTCATTCTACCCCTTAGTCTTACTTTCTGTGATATTTTCTTCAACATTTCTGTTACCTCCAAACATAGTCCAGGTAGTTCTATGAGAAATATAATTGCTTATACCAGAGGACAAATTTTACTCCAGTTTTATGGTGTCAGCTCTGTGTGAAACCAGCAGGAAATGTACCTAAATGATTGGGAATGGAGTTAGCTCCGAGGCTGCATGTGTCTGGCCAAAGGACAAAAATCCTCCAGATGTAAAAAGAAGCAATTGCATTAGTTTTAAACTAGTATTGTCAGTAAAAAGAAACATTTAGGAACAACTAGAGAGCAGTATATGGGGCAGCTGCAATAAATTAAATAGGAAAAATGTCAAAGGCACTCAAAGATGATAAAATGGCACAAGATAGACAGAACACAACTGAAAACTGGGGTAGTTTTATTTGCCATGTCACAATAAGCATAATATGTGTGAAATTTGTCACTTTCAATCTTCTTTTTTCTTTTTGTGGAACATCATAAAGATGTTTATCCAGGCTTTTTCTGTGAATTTGATGAATCCTAAAATTACAAATGAATGTGATCTGACTTTTGAATGAGATCTGGCTTCAGGCTGAGATTAAGTGAAGCCATTGATTTACTATTAATTCAGTATGAACACATAAATAAGGACAGGTTCATCCACTAGAATCTGTGTATTTATGAATCTTGGCAAACTATCCAGTTTTTCATTAAGATCAAATCTGAGCAAGTGTCCTTTGGCTGCAGTATTAACTCTAAGCATTTCATACAACTCCAAAATACTATTTTGTTTCCCCATATGTACAGGGGTGTGTGTATATATATATATGGATAGATAGATGTATATATGCATATGTGCATTTATACAAAACTTCTCAAATATATTTCTTCATGCACTGATAGCGTTGAATCTCTGAAGAGGTCTATATGTTACACAGTATTCATTATATATGAATAGAAAAAAAGACAATGGCTATATACGTAATATTACCTTTCAATATATTAATTCATATAATGGAATTCGTCAATAGCTTTGAAGAAAAATGAGTCTGGCATTTTGGTTACGTAATTTTTTAAACACTTTAACAAATATAATTGTTCGACTGCAGTGGAACTTTGACCTATTGCAATAGGATTCAAAGCTGTGTTTTACTTTTACAGCTACTAAAAAGACTGAACTTTAAGGTAAGTGTTTTTACTATGAAACAGTAAGCATTGCATGGGTTAATTAGCTGTAGACTTCATTTTCCTCACATATTTAATTTGGAAAGCAAAAATTAAGGATCAAGAATTAATTAGCTATGTACAAACTATGAAAAATTGTTGAGGCAAGTGCTGTCTTGGTAATTCATTGCTATATTTAGACATTGTAATGATTAGACTTTAAAAGAAACAAGCTAATTAGAACATTTTTCCAAAGTCACACAGAGGTCAGGGATGACAGCGACCTTGTGTAAAATGGAGACTAAATATCTGCTATTCTGCACATTGTATGGAACTGGTACAGTAAGGCTAAAGCCTTTTCCTGTTCAATGAGTTGGAATTAAACATGCTAATTTGAGATCTCCTTCAAGTATTTTATTTAACTACTTTGGCCTTTAATTCCTTTATATTGCATCATTTAATGTAATGTTATTTATATATACGAAGCACGTTATACTTATTAACCAATGTGCAAAAAACTAAAGTACAGATTTTATGTAATGGGCTAATTACAGGACTTTAAAGCCACCTACTGAGTTTTGCTAAGCTTAACAACAGGTTCACTGAACTGGATAAATTTATTCAAACTTGTGGAAATGAACCCCATTCTATGTGCAACCGTACTGGGAAAACACACAAATTATACCTCAATACCAGTTTAATGGGTCAAACAGTGAACCTGAATGCCAAACTTATCTACATCTCGCAACAGCGGAGAAGCTATAGGCCCTGGGTGAGAAGAGGAAGTGCCCATTCACAGTTTCTTCCTCAAGTTTGTAAATAACTCAGGCTCAGTATATGGGATGAGCCAGATTTTCAGTGTACGTAGAGTTGGCTTAATTTTTCTTGTGATGGCCTTCGAAGCTGCAGTTTTATAATGTGAAACATGTATCATATGCAATTGTAGAAGAAATGTAAAAGAAGATCCTTTACTATATCTTCCTCTTACGCCTACTATATGCGTGCCTTATTTATTTGAATATGCTTTTAAAACCCGAGTTTACTTCAGTCAGTCATTTCATATGCATCCATTAGGTCTGATTTTCATCTAACTAGTTGTTTGTAAATTGGGTCAAATTTAATCAAAGTTCAGCAACTGGATCTTTGTCAAAATGGAATGAAATCAGAGTCATGCCAAAAAATCCCTTATTACTATACTTCTAAGGTAGCATTAAAATTTTGGCTTCATTATCTGAAGAGTCTAGAAGAGGCTAAGGTTTCCTACTTATTGTTAAAAGTTTCACAGAGATTCACAAGGCCTCTACTTTCTTTTGATATCCAAAGTCACTTCATTGTTTTCCATCAAGTTAGTCTAGATTTACGCCAGTGCAATTCAGCAAAATATGTCCCCTAGTAACCCTTTTTTTTCCACTTTGAGCAGTATTCAAATAAAAGCAAAATGAAAAGGCCAGCTTTCTTATTCTAGCCATAACCTAGCCTTCAAAAATGACAAAGCAGTTTGCTATTTTAAACACCACTGTAGTCTAAGGTTCATATGTGATTTTTTCATTTGCATTGTTCTTCAGAAGTATCGTGCAGATTATCTAATAAAAATCTTTTCTCAGAAATTGAGTATTCTGTTGCTGAGATTTTATGTATCTATATTCTGTTTTGGATAACTATGCATAATCTATTCAGTAGCTGACATTTGGGTCTTGATAGATACATTCAAGCATGTACTTTCAGGAATAATAATGCCAGTGCACTGTGTTCTACAATGTGTGCAATGAAAATGTGCCTCATAAAGCCCATAATTGTTGCTTAAGTTACAAAGATGATTTTTTTTTCCCAGTAAATGAGGAACAAGCCACATAATCTTGCTAACACTATATGCCCAGGAAAGAAGAGTTTAAATAAGAAATGCATAAATTTAGCAGACTGCTGTAACAAATGAAATGGTGTAGCATTGAAAACATTTGAGGCAATTAATCAATGCTGTGTTTGCACATATCATTAAATATATTATACTAAGTTTAGATTTGATTTCTATGCTTCTTTTATAAAGAGTTAAAAGAAAATACATTTGAATTCATGCTGATACTGAAAACATGCTCCTAGCTCCTAGTTTCTTGGATTTCGAATCATTTCCATTAACAAACAGCTATTTGCCCTCTAATAAAATATGTCATTATGCTTTATTCACATCACACAAAAGAATCACTGAAAAATCGCCCCAATGATGGCCAATAATTACACATTTTGCTCCTGCACGAGCAATGAAGAAATCTGTTCATTGGAGAAAGCAGGTGCTGGGGCATCATGCTAATAGTCAATGTGTGCCACAGTAATTAGCCATTGCAATTGCTAAAATTAACAATTAGCTAACATGCAATTCTCTTTTTGCAGGCTGCAGTTTACTTTGTATAATCCTTGTATGTTCTTAGTAATTATTCTGACAGCTTATTATTTTTATTTTTTCTGGTTTGAACACAGCTTTAACATTTGAATCAGTCTACCCAAATGTTCAACAGGCAGTATGAAACAACTGCTTCACTAGGCAATTTCTAAGGAACAAATTTGTTTTTATTCTCAACTTTGTATTGTTCAAGAAATACGCGATTCTTTTGTAGAGTAGGAACTTCTCATCTTATTTGAGAGCTTGGGACCACAGCAAAAACATTAAGGCTTTTTTACAGTGGTAGAATGTAGGATCATCCCAACTTTTTGGAAAAATTACTATGAATTATTCTTTGCAGTTGGGTTCCCAATCATTGGTTCATGGCCACTTGTTGTCTGTGGAGCTCTTGGTGGCAGTCTGTGGAAACCTGGCAGGTCACAAAGTTCTAATTCTCTTTGTTACTACTGTCAGCTAAATAATGCAAAAAGAATCATGGAATATACTAACCTCTCACTGCTTTTCATGTGAACATGTGGTGGTGTTATCCCTGGAATTGTTTAATTTACAAAGGCCTTCACAATCCTACTAGGAATCCTTCAGAATCATTACTAGTGTATGGTCCATATTGTAGAAATTAAAATTAAGCAACCCAAACCCAACCCAAACCCCAGAAAAAAGTAAGGACTATCATGCACAAATTAATGGTATGCCCTCATCTTGAATACTGTATGTTGGTCTTGCAAGCTACCTCAAAAGAGACAGTAGGCACAGAAAATAAATTCAATGAGGATGAGCAGTGGTGTGGAATGGCATTTGAACTGGGAAAAACTAAACAGACTGATCAGGATGGAAGAGATGATTGACTAGGATATAGTAGAGGCTTACACGTTTATGGCTGGTGTGGAGAACGTGAATGAAGAAAACTGACTGCATCTTCTTAAAAAATAGTTGAAGAGCACTCAATAAAATCACCCAGTTGAAAAGGCTCAAAAGCAATGACTTTTTCTCATGGTGCATAATTAAGCTGTGCAACTCATTGCCGCAGGATGGCATGGGGCAAATGGCTAAATGGGCTGAAAGAAGAAACGGCTAGATTCATAGCAGGTAGGTCCTCAACAGTACCCATGATCTACTTACACAGCCTCAGGCTCAGAAGTCTCCGAAACTGGCAGGATATGCAACTGTATTGTAGGGAAATCTCCCTCCACACATACATGGCTTTTCTTTGAACATCTTACACCCCGTTCTAAGCCATGGTTACAGAGATGTTGCGTCTCTTGCAACAGACCACCTTCGGCTGAGGTAGCACGGAGGCCCAACACCCCGCCTCCGGGCCAATGAGCACTGACACCAATATGAGGATGCTGCAAATGGCGTTTATTAATAGGTTGCATAGCAATATATACTCCGCTGCCTTTCGTTACCGCCCATAAGCTATACATCATGAGGGGTAGGAATATACATGTTAAAGGGGGAGGCCCCTGTTCTTTCCGTTACATCGCGTGATCTTCCGACTGCTATCCCCTACACAGAGAGTCTTCCAAAGCTAGATGAAACTTTAGTTTGACCTGCTCTAGTCATCTTTTGTTTTGTTTAGCAATACATGCTGTATAGAAACCTCAGTAATGTGCTACAACAAAGACGCCAAAGAGTTGGATTTTTTCCCTACATATTCAGGTCAAAATTCAGCTGACACACAAATCTGTGCAACTCGGTTGAAATCAATGAAGAATGAAGTATTTATGTAGACAGATCATAGCCTGCGTGTTTTGATCCGTTTTTTTTTTTTTTTTTTTTTTTTTTTTATATTAGCAGATAGGTAGAGATAACTGGACTCACTGAAAACACTGGTAGCTTGCTAGCCATAAGGGCCATATTCTTTTCCAGCACAGCCTTACACCTGTGTAACTCCAATGACGCCAGTGGAATTCTTCCCAATTTTATAGGTGTGAGACAATAATAAGGCTTGGAGAATTTATGTGATCTTCTGTAATCAGCATGGCATCTGTAGCTGGCACCAAACCAAGAGCAGTTTTTTAAACAGTTCTTTAAACCTCCTCCATGTTTTTTAAATATTTTAAAATGTGATTTCCTCCTCTGCATACTAACCAGCCAAGCCATGTTAGACAGAAGTAAGCTGTCTCAGTGACTGTAGTTTTTGATGTTATTTTTTAATAAAGCAGCTCATCACAAACAGAGTCAGAAAGAAGCAACAAAAACATTCTCCAGGATTCTTGTGATTTTCCCAGAGAAGACAGAGCGAGGTGTGAGAGTAAGACTGAACTATGGAGTCCAAGCCTTTAGTTAAGGCAACAATGATAGAATGATCAGTTGCAATAGTAAGGATTGCAGTCAGGCACGTTTTGACTGTAGCCAGCACACTAGGCTCAGTAGTTCTGTGCATTCCATGCAATACTACAATTGGTGACGGAGAACAACTAATGAAAATGAGAATGGAAAAGGCATGCCATTTCTGCGGAGCTATCTGATATTTAAGGTAATATTCCTGATGACCATAACCTCCATGGACTTTAATGAAAAAATATTAATATGCATCAGCTGAGAAACTAAAGTCTATAGCCATGGAAACAATTAGCCACTCACGGGTGGTTTAAGCAGCTACATCAAAAGGGGCAAACAAGATTTCTGTCTTAAAGCCACAGGCACCCGATGCCTATAGAGACTTACATTTTAGCTAGTAGAAAAACCTACATGTCCAGATTGCTGTTTGTATCATGCTAAGAAGAATCTTTCTGTTGCCAATGACAAGCAGTAGCGGTAAGCTAAGCTTTACAGTCACCCACGAGGTAGATACATTCTGCCTGCATCCTCTGTGAGGCAGAGTCCAGTACACAGGAGAGTGTGATTTTATCTCTGCTAGTCAGGGCTGATGCAAAGTTCTCAAACTTACGTCTTAGCTTAACCCACAAAAGAAGATGGATTTATATTAACATACTGAGTGACATGTTGGGTGGCTGAGGCATTGATACACACTTATTTTTTGTCCCTTCTGATATTGTAATAAGTTGTGTGGCACAAGTGCTTTTTTTCTCCCTGATACAGTTTTTCCCAGTCTGGTTCACCAGGAGATGTGTTGTCAGAGACAAAAAGCTTTGATTAAGTGCTGAGCTTTCAATTTGGTTTCCATAGGTAAATGTCCACTGTGTGTACATTTTTACAGGTGCTTCTAAAGATTAGGGAACTTAACTAAATAGAAAAGAGGAAACTCTTAGTTCTTCACTGAATTGTACCTGTTGGATAAACTACAGAAACACCCTCAGGAGGAGGGAACACAGGACTTCTTCAACCTGTGCAGTTATCCTAAGTACTAGGCTCAGCTGTCATTCATCTCATGTTCCTTCTCTCTGTCCTAGCAAATTTTCAATTCTTTTCTAAAAAGTGGAACAGTCTCCACGGGGGCATTGTCATTACTTCTTTTATTGGGTCTGGTGTCTTCCTTCGGTGCGTGGAAACCCATTTCAGGGTGAAATGTGGGCATATGCAGCTGTCTTTTGTATGCAGCCCTTCATATGGTCAGAAGGGAGGTGTGGCCTTTGGCAGCCATGTTCTTTACTGGATGCTAAGAGGCCAGAATCCTGGACCACCCCACAACATATGCAACTTTGTGGATTTAGGCATAAAACTTGACTATTTGAACCCAAGAGAAGATGATTTAGAAGAAGATTTAGAAAACAGAATTTTCCCTGTAAGTTCTCCCACTAAGCAGAAAAAAGATTTCACTGGGATGCACCAACTAGATAATAACCTTACTGACAGCAGCATGTTCGCTCTTGAATTTGTCTGTGAAGTATGTTAGTTGTGAGGCATCCTATGGCCTTTGTTCCATAGCAAGCCCTACAACTAAAAGTGAAAAGTAGAATCACTTCTGATCATTGCTTCATTGTCATGTTCCACATAATTTCGTTGAGAACTAAATGCCATATCTCAGTCCTGGTGGGAACAAAGAAGAGAGAGGAAATGAAAAGCTTAAGCTTGCATAGCGGTAATACACATACATAGCGCATAGTAGATTTCCCTGAGTTGGGGGAAGTTCAGCACCTTAACACAACAGTCTACCTCTATGTGTATACTTTATTGAAAGAGAACAGCTCAGATCATCCCCATTAAAACCATCTTGAGTTTCTCCACTAGCACACAGTGGTCCAAATGATTGGTTGTAACATGCCATTTAGGCAGGTTCAAGTCATGTATTTGGATACTTACTTGTATACTGCTCACATTTAGTCTAATCTCTAATCTGGTTTAAAGGTTGTAATTGGAGTATGCTTGGACTCTAATCTTAGTTCTTAATTGCTACTGATGTCTTTTCCTGTGAGCATTCCTGCTTGAAAATGTTCCTTTTCAGGTTTATCTTACTGAATCAAAGGCTGGGGGAAGCGAGAGATATCAGTGTCTCAACTCTCTTGCATTGTCTCTGCAAGTTCCTCAAATTGCTAGCCTCAATCCTGTGGTCCACCGTAACTATTGAATGGTTGCACCATCTTGCTGCCATCACAGACTTCCCCCACCACATATAAGGCTTAAAATACAGACATAGGGGAATTAAAATTTTATGGTTTCTCTTACTTTACAACCATATTAGGTCACCCATATGGTATAAAATATATCTAATTACCAGTTTAATATATACCTAAGTATACATTTTGTATGGCTTGGACATGCTGATGTCATAAAATAATAGAATATAGAAAGAAATAGATTATGATGTGCTAAGTTATAAGAATTATTTTGGTATACATCTGGTATTTGGTATATACATTTGGTATATAATGGTTCATCATTTGTGAATGGGGTAGCAAAAATGAATTGCATAGTGCATCCCAAAACAGCAGTGACAATTTTAGAGCACTATATTTTGTACCTTATGTTTCTGCCTACAAGACCAAGGGCTTCATTAATTTCAGTCTAACAGGGATTTGCAAGTGTGGAACTGATTTAATTAAGACATTTGGGATGACCTGAAATTCAGGATGAATTCAAGATAAGTCACAGCTGCTCTATATCCCACTGCAAATACTTAGAAATCAGCAACTTCTAGATCACAAAAGATCATGAACCACCAAGTTTTAAATTTATCTTTGGGCTAAACTCAGCATGACCAATGTTGTATTTCAGAGATGTATCATAGTCCCTTTTAGAAAAAAGTCATAGTGTGCAGGCAATTTACTGATAATAATCTTTGTAACAACTCAGGAAAAATACCTTTACAGTATTAGAAATTTCAAATCTTGGCACATGGAGCAAAGTCTAGATTTTTGAGATTGTTCACTTGGTACCACTGGTGCTACCTGGAGCTTTAGGGCACTTAGAGCACCACATGGTGGCTCACCTGGCAATAAAACTTATGTTACTTGTTGAAATGATGTATGGGCTCAAGAGATGGATCAAGAAAGTTGATGGGCTCATTGGGAAAAGCTTCTGAAAATCAATGAGAGGTTTACTGTTGACTGCAACAGGCTTTGGATCAGGCTTATGTAGAGATCTTCAGATACATGAATGTTACATGGCTGATCTGTCTGAGAGAGGAAGACATAGTAAGGACACAATATCACGATTCCTTAGACCCTGTAAGTAATCTAAATGCCTATATTCCATTTCATTTCTACTGGCTCCCAACACAAGGGCACAAAATACAAAGCTAAATAATCTCCAGAGCCATGATCAGTTTTAGAACAGCGAAGCCTGTTTTATTTTACCATTATACCTGTTAAATATGTGCTAAGGATTACATTTTTAGCTAAGAATGTTAAGAAATTAGAAATTAATTACACTCTAATATACATTGACTATATTATAAAAAGTTGTCCTATGAAAGGAACAAAGCTGTTAATTAAATGAACTCACTTCTTTGCAAACCAAGACATATTTAAAATGTACAATGGGATGCCCTCCAGAATACGTATGCTATGGAGTGAATCTCTTTCAGCAAAAGGAAAACTATGTGGTAAGCTACCTTATTTAAGATGCTGCTCTATATATTCCGAGGCATATAAAACTATAGTATGTTTCCTTATATAGAGGCATATAATCAAACAAGAACAAATCTACCACCAACTGCTTCATACTGTGTTGTGCTTTGATAGCGAAGGAAAGCCAAGTTTCTAGCCTAGGTCTAGCCTGACTCAGGCCATAACTTGTGAGTCCTGCTATTCTAACCCTTTCTCTTGATCTGCTTTTCAGCATGTCTTAGAGTACACAGCTCAAAGCAGCAGGGGAGTTTCTTAGCAAAGGGCCACCCACTTGCATATTATTCCTTCCTTGCCTGTGACATGACACAAGAACAAAGTAGACATTAACCGCTACATTAAACCCAGAAGGAAAGTAATCAGTAACCTGTTATTCCCTTAATAAAGGGAAACACATGCAGTGTGAAATCCAGAAGACTAATCAATAGCCCCAGACAATGCAATGTGCCAAACAAATTGCAAATCAATTAGAATCCTTGTTTTCTTTGAAATGGTTCACTATACCTAAAGCAATTACTCGTTCATTAGACCTAATTTAACAGCATGACTGCCCTAGCAACAACTGGCAGCGTCTGGCTATCAAATGGAAGAATGGCAGCTTATTTCTGTCTGTCTGTGAGTCTAACACCAATCAAAAAAATTGAATTCCTTTATATAAGACAACTTTTCATTGATGGGTAAAATATTTTCTGTGAAGAAAGAATCAAGTGTCCTTGAGTTTGGTTTTATTAACTGAGTAAGGGAATTGATGTAGACTTTGTATGAAGAAATTCTGAAGTTCTTGAAATGTTTCAGTAAGTTGTGATACTAAGATATGCAAGGAGGAGGGGACGTTTTAGGTCTCCTTCAACAAATCCTTTGGGATTTGGAAAAAAAGTAAGTCCTATATATGTTTGCATCAGCTGCATGTTTACCACAATTGAAATGGCACAATAAGATTAGCATGGTCTGGCACAGGATGACACAGATTTCGTCAAATGGTCTATAATCCCTTTGATGGGCTCAGGGGGCATTCAGCGTTTGATACAAACCCTCCCTATTGTCTTCCCTTGGCATTGGGTCAGGCCCCTAATACCCTAACTGCAGGTTTAAAGTGATGTTTTTATATTTTGTTTCCTGCCCTATTCAGTGATATGGTAATAGTATAGCCATATGGGCCTTATGAGATTTTTAAAAAACATTTAAGTTTTTAATATATGTTCTTTCCCTCCCTGAAAATCTCATACTCATGAAACCAGTTTTTTCCTCTTCCTCTGTTGTGCATGGCAATCTTGCGATGAAAGGGATGTACCTGGAATGGGGTCAGCTGGCGGGAAGCCACCTCCAGGAGAGGGGACGAGCTGCCTTGCCATGCTTGCAGCATAGATATTTCTAGCCCTTACAGTGAATAAAGGCAAATAGGAATGTTACACACCTTTAGTGGCTGGTATCAGGGGTGTTTCCAGGACCTAAAACAAGTTCCAGAGCTAGCTGGGGCTTTTTGCTCTTTAATATTACTGGGGCAAGGTTCTGCACTGTCAGATACTCCAGGGATAAGATACTTGCACTGGCAATCTGTCCAGGATTAAATCCACCACAGTTTTGGCCTATAAACTTTAACCACAGGAATAAAAAGGAAATGCTTGCCTAGAGGGTTATTTTTAATGGCCATGATTTCAAACCCTTATATTGTTTATTGACCTTTAAAGATGTGACATTCTTCTGTAAAAATCCTTGTAAACTCTTCAGTGTATATACATGTGCATATATATAAATATACATAGCCTAAATATATATAGCCTAAATATATATAGCCTAAATATATATATAGCCTCTACACATATAGCCTAAATATATATGTATATATTTATAGCCTCAGTTGGAGTATATTTTTGTATTAATTGAAGTAATTTCTAATTTCCAGCAGATAAAAAAACTCTTCAAAATTATTTTAGAAAGCCTCTAAACATTTTTTGGGACTATATTTAGTGTCAAGTTGATTTAATTACTTTTAGAACAGCTGCTGTTACAGGGAGTTGGAGCTGTTAAAAGTGACCGTAAGTATTTATGTAAAGATATTCAACTTCAATGTTCAGTCTTGCCAGGCCTCCTAGACTTTTATCCTCCTGGCTCTTGCCATTCTTTCTGGTGGTGTAATACTCTCCCCCACTGCAGAGGGGATTAGTGAGATGATATTTTAATTTTGAGAGGAGAATATTTTTCTGGAAGTTTGTCTCTTTTTTGTGGCAATTAAGGGCTGCTCAGGAGATGGAAATGTAAGAGGTAAGTGCAATAATCATGGAAGCATAATAAATGATCACAGCTCCATATTTTACCATATATACCTTTTCTGCATCTGCATGTATATGCATATTTGAAGTTTTGCTGTAAATTCAGAGATGACTCACCATTTTTCACTTCTCACACAAACCCAGAGAAGCTAAGTTTTTTCTACTGGAATTTAATCTGGCATTACAGACCCAAGCAAAGCTCAGGGTTGTAACTTGCCTAGCAGGCAGATTCTGAGATCCTATCTGAAAGACTTTGGACCACTGAATCCAAATATTCCTGAACCTTCTGGCCCTTCTGCAGGCTAGTCTTTTCCCTGGAGTACAGGCTAAGGAGCCATGAAAGGCACCATAAAATCAATAAAACATGTCATTAAATTTTTTTCCTGATGTTTTAATATAGACCTTACAGTTCACATATGCTATCCAGTACCTAGCAGATGCTTAGCTTTTTAAGAGAATAAGAAATCTGAAATCACTTTATAAGTCAAAGGGTCTCAAATTGAAGTTCACAATAATCTCCTGCAGTGGCTCTGCCAACATTTAGAGTTCACTAAGAATTATTTTTAACACTTTGCCACACATACATCAATAGTTGAAATATGTTATTAAGTGTGACTGAACAATTGGTTAAAATTAGTTGGAAGCACTTAGCTAGAAATGCTACCTTTTCACTGTTAGAACAAGTGCCATGAGGCACCTTGAACTTAATAAGGAATGTGAAATTAACTACAAATTACCTATTAGCTTCTGCCCTTAATGTATTCAATAAAGTAGGACAGCCGTTCATGCCCTCACTTTGGTGGAAAACTTGAGCATATGTTCATGTCCATTCTTTTTTGGCGAAACAAAAGTAGCCACTAAACAATGGACATATTTTTCATATGCTTATACCTCCTTAGAACCTATGTGACTTAAGACTACATACCAGCATTCTGTTGTGCAGGTATGGAAATCTGAAACCTGTCCTAAACTGGATATAGTTTCGTCTTGTTTTGCCAGCATTTGAAACACAACAGAATCTGAAACTAGCCAAAGGACACTTTAATACTTGTAACTGAGATATAATCATCATGTGGCTGTTGCAAAATAACTAAACTTGACATACTATAAATTGCACCTTTTCATTTTATGGGATCCCTTGCAGGTGAATTCCCTATGTTTTTACATTTAATAGATTTCATACATTTATTAGATTTTAGCGCTGATCAGAATTGGAACTGGTCATCTGTAGGTAGCTCCATCACTTTCTTAATTTTGCACAGATAATGTGCAAGTGTTGATTTATTGCAAACACTAGAACATATAGTAGAAGTCATCTTGAGGTAAAGAAAGAGTATCTGCCAATTGTCTCCACACCATGGCATCTGGGTGAGGGTCCTGCTTGTTGGTGGGACTACTCCTGATTTCCTTTACCAGCCAGGACATGGCTGGTGGAAAACTCCACTTGAACCAAGTGAGAATTAGAGAAACCCACTGTGTATCTGATCTTGTGAGGATGCTTCTGCGTGCAGTGCCCTGACACCTAGTGGATCACATATAGACCTTCCAAAAACCGCTGAGCAGATGACACTGGAGTCTCTGTACTTTGCATGTAAGGTTGGAGGCATATATTGGTACAGGTGATGAACTTACCTTATGTGGAAAGCACCCACACACAAGCATTAAGGATCATTATTGCTGTTTCTTATTCTTTTAATAACATATGATTCCCATTTTACAAACTTGAGTAGAAATCAATACTTTTTGCTCTGCAATTACACCCATGGCATTAAGGGCTGTGACAGACAAACTGAAATAACTGCAGCGTTTTTACAGTTGTTGCCTCAAGGTCTCTGGGCTATACCTATAGCAGGGTTTACTACTCCAGTTCCCATGTCAGAGGTAACCACCCCTTTAGCAGACATACCAGAACAGCATATGTATTTGTGCCTCAGTCCATCTTAGCTTACTGCTCAGCATCTCAGCTTAGAACGTCAATGAACTACACATTATTTCTAAAGGCAGGATTAATTCCACCACACTTTAGCTGCCTAAAAGTGAGGCACCTGAGCTGCCAGTCATTTGGTGTACTTTTGTTGCTACTGAAGAGAGACGAGGAATTCCAGAGACTGTAAGATAATTGAGCCCCACACTGTGCAAGCTGTGCATTTCATATTTAGCTTAGTAGCAGATAACACTCATGATATTCACAGATTATCCATACATTTCCAATATATAATGTCCAGTTAGACTCAAACATTTATATTAGACTACATCTTCCCTTGAAAAGCAATGCATCCCTGCTTGTGTTTCGAACTATTTTTATTTTTTTTTATAAAGAACGTGGCTGGGGGGATACCATGGGAATATCTTTTTATCTTTCAAAATCAACATTTTCTCTAAGGACTTAAAAGTAGTTGAGGATTACCGCATTGTCAACACTACTTTCAAATAACAATAAATTTGTCATCTTTGGCTGACTCTTACTTATATAGTTAAAGACAATTCAGTAGCAACAGCTAAGTATCACTTTTCTCATTGATGTGTGGCAATGCAGGAAATCCAAGCACATATAGATGGGAATTGGATTTCTTTATTTCCTGTTTATTACAAGGGTAATAGGGCTGGAAGGGATCTCAAGATGTCATCACATTGATCTTCCAGCCCCAAGGCAGAATCGACTGTATCTTGAAGTTGATTAAGGCAGGAAATGTAATCTGTATTTTGTGTTCTGGTAATTAAGCATTTTACAAAGATGTGGCTGTGGCTAATCTGAAGAATGACTATGCATATACATATGTATGCTGTGATGAGGCATCTCTCTATGCAAGAAAGAACTGGTCCTAATAGAGCTGCACGTGTTTCAGTCAATGCATACCTAACAGTTATATTGATAATGTATGAGTCAAAAGGGGATGGGATTCATCCTCTCATAGTGGCACTGGTTCAATAGTGAAAAAAACTTACTTCAGTGTCTCAATGAACATATGTAAAGAAGAATCCAGAGGGACAGAATAAAGAGCATTCAGAAAGAGACTCTCTTTAACACTTTCCATATAATTCCACTCTTTATAAAAGGCTGTTTCCAGGCTATTGAAAGGGCTTCTTCTAGCCTATTGACAGGGTGATGACAATCACCCAAGTTGTCCTGTTGAACTAATTCCCTACACTGAAACTATTTATTATTTCCTAGTATGCAACTGTGGCTTGAATAGCAAAAAGTTCATATTTTTTCAAAGCTTTTAGGGCATGATTATCTCTGTTGGAATCTGTATTATAGTCAGTATCATAGTGAGGCCACTCTCTGTCATCTTTGAGAGGTCATGGAGATCCAGGGGAGGTTCACAATGACTAGAGAAGGGCAAATGCTACACCCATCTTCAAAACAGGCCAAAGGGGCAATCTGGGAGAGTACAGGCCTTATTTCGGTCTCCAGGACAAACACAGAATGAGTCCTCCTTGAGTACATTTAGGGTGTATGAAGAAGGTGGTGACTGGAAAGTCAGCAGATAAAATCATGCTTTTCCCAGTTGCCTTTTATGATGAAATTACTAGATCTGTGGATGAGGGGAGTACAGTGGATGTCATTTACCTTGCCTTTAGCAATGCTTTGGATAGTCTCCAAAATATTCTTGTATCCAAGGTGGGTTGTTATCATCTAGACTGTTGGACAAATGGATGAGTAAATAACTAGTTGTATGATCAGGCTCAGAAGGTAGTGATTAATGTATCATGCTCTATCTGGAGGCTGGTAGCACATGGAGCACTACAGGGATCTATCATGGGACGTGTCCTGTTAACCACCTTTATCAATGATCTGAAGCAGATGGCTCAGGTGTGAGGTGACACTAAACTGGTGGGACCAGGTGATGCACCTGAGGGCAGGGCTGCCACTTGAAGGGACCCAAGATGGGCTGGAGGAACAGGCCAATGGGAACATTATGAATTCAACACAGACAAATGCAAAGTCCTTCCCCTGGGAAGGAGGAGCTCCTTGCAGCAGTACAGGCTGGGGGCTGCCAGGCTGGGGAGCAGTTCTGCTGCTCAGGGGAGCTGGTGGTCTTGGTGGGCAGTGAGCTGAATGTAAGCCTGCATCTGTGCCCCTGCACAAGAGCATCCAGCGCAATAGTCACAAGTCACAAGACCAAAGAGAGTGATTATCCCTCTCTACTCAGCCCTGGGAGACCACATCTAGATATTTTGTCTAGTTTTGGGCTCACCGGTACAAGAAACATAATGATCAGCTAGAGGGAGTTCAGCAAAGTACCATCAAGATTGTCAGGGGCTGGAGCTCTTGCTCCAGGAGAGACTGTGGGGCTGGGGCTTGTTCAACCTGGAAAAGAGGCAACTTCAGAGGGATCTAACAGCAGCCCCCCAGTACCTGTGGTGTGGGTATTGCTCCCCTGGACTGACCTACCAGCCTTACCTCAATAGCTTCTGGTTTCAGCTTTGGGAAGGACAGCTGTCAGTCATGATGGTGGCACTGGGAAGGTCATTCAGCTCTGTATAGAGGACATGGAATTTGGGTACTGCTGCCACATAACCAAAATAATATCCTGTAGCAAAAGCAATCAATTAAACAGATGTGATTAAAAAAAAAAAAAGACAGGAAAAGAGAAAGAGAAGGTATTGATCAGTCATTAGAGTAAACCAGCATTTTAGAAAAAAAAAATATGTATTTTGAATTAACAAACAATGAAGAAAATTTTGAACTAGTACACAGGGAGAGAGGTACTTCCAGAAACATCAAGGTAAATTAACTCACAACAAATCCAGAGTAGTCACCAATTTAGGACATTGCAAACTCTCACTTGGAAAAGCTTCAAATGCATTTTGAAATTTCCAGTTTTGTTTATTTTTAATTTTCCCCTGTTCACTGCAATTGATAGAAATTAAGGGTACTTAGTAATTCACAGAAGCTCCCCAACAATTTGAAGGACTGGCACAACCGCAAACTCCCTAAGAGACTTTGGGCATCTGTGCAAAGATTCTTATTTTAACATCTCTCAAAGGTGTGGTCTCTTGCCCAGGGCACGAACAATGTGAAAGTTTTAGAAATTTATAATCCATATTCCAAGCATACACAATATGACCATACACCATAAAAAAAGCCTACACTATAAAAAAAGGTAAATATTGCTGAGACAAAAGCAAGATCATATTTTGTTCTATGTTTGTGGCGTTTCCAGAATATCTGCACCCTAAATTCCTACTTGGCATCTTCATTGTGTTTGCAATAAAAATTGTAACAATATAAGGCAATTAATTCCAGATACTTGAATATGAAGTGAACAATACTTTCAAACTAATTAAAACAATTCAAACTAATACAGATTACATCTGAGAACCACAGGTAAAAATACTTGGCAAAAGCCTACTCACATAAAAAAAATCATTTTAGAACAGCCATTACATTTTATATACCTTTTAGTAAATAATTCTACTGTTTTCACAAATGAGTGTGTCTACACTTTTGTGTATGAATAAATGTGTATGAATAAATGATCTGTACTAATGAGGGATCTCAATGCAGCTGAAAAGATTACAACAACTTCCTATTCCTAAGATTGTGCATTTGCATTTCCAAAATCTATGCATGTTTGTTATTAACAAATTATTCAAATTTTTTTAAAAAATTTTTTTTATATGTATATGTTCAAGCTTTTGAATGCACCTAACATTTTTGCAAAATTCTGCATAGAGAAATTCAGGCAAACAACTTCTCTGCCACTGTTTTTAAAAATGTTCTATCATTGGTTATTAATGAGCAAGTTTATTACAAATGTTTTAATCTGGTTTTGTGAATTTTCCTGCACCAGTATATTTCATTACATGAAAGACGTAAAATAACTGTGAAAAATTCAGAGTGATTTAAGACAGCTGTCTTGTAGCAGGCCCTGACTTTTGAAGATCACCCTATGGATTAAAAGGAAGGAAAAGTTCAGCTTGACCATTAGAGTGAAAATTAAGAAGTAGGGGGGCTGTAACTTTTTGATGAAGATGGAAGCAATGAGGTTTTATGCATATCAATAATTTTTGTTTTCCTTTTAAGGGAATTATTAAAATTGTCCACTAGCTTTCCAACAAAAAGAAATAAAATTTGCTATAACACTATTATAATAGCAAACCTAAAGAGATCTTCTCTCATTAAAATTCTTCACATTTTGCCAAGACCAGTCAGTCAAAATTTATGACTGATAGCATTCCTGGCACCTATCAAAATGCTTTAAATGGCTTTTCTGGCAAGATGCTCACCAAAAATTATTAAGGAGATTTTCTATAAGTGATATATTTCCCTTTACTACAAGCACATGCTTCAGAGACTTGATTACTGGTAAAGCAGAGATAAAAGCTATAACAGAATGGTGGTCAAACAAGTGGAGCCTATAAAGTATGCACTCCTCTTTTGTTTCGTGCTATACAAAAAGTGAATAGACAAGCCCTTTTGCAAACTTGCAGAGGACCCACTTTTTCCCTACCCCCCACCCCTGGGAATAAGCCATTTTAATTATTGAAGTTTTTTTTGTTTAATCTTCCACCAACAAGTAATATGAATATTTTATACAACACTGATGAATGCTTAACTAATACAGTTCTTCATACAAATGCAAACTTCCTTTTTACTGGCCTCTGGTGACTATGCATCTAGTGCCAGAGTGGCATCATTCAGCTCCAGTTGCTATAGCATTTTCAAGAACCTCTCTGTTCTTGTCATAAATTATCTTTAAGTGAAAAAAGCTCCAAGGAGGTCTGCAGCAAACTGTATCAAATAATGAATTTCTAAGCTGTGGTAGAAAACACTCATCTTACTTATATTCTTCTACCATCGATTGTTTAGTGACCCTTCTTTGGGATACAGATGAGCATAACCCTGAAAAATGTTTGTGTTGTCTTTCTCTTGCTGGCAGCCTGCAGCCTGCATGATCTAATAAATATTGGCAGGACCAAATGAAATAATATAGAAGAGCTTCTCTTCTTTAAAGTCCATAGACCAAGAGACTCTTGTCACTTGTTAATATCTCCATCAAACAGTGAAGTGTTAACATATGTGATACGACCACGCAATCAAGTAAGGACCGATTTGTTGACTAATTAAACCAACACAACAAGCTCTTTAGCACCTACAAGTGACAAGTTTAGAGCAGGCAAGTGGAAACTCTCAATTGAGTCCCCTTTTATGAGACTATCATGCCAAATTCAATTCTGACTGAGTAGTATTTGAATGTACTTGACTTCCACTATGTGCTGACATGCTTACAATAATTCATCATGTGTGACAATAGCCCAATATTAGAGATTTATGATATATACAAAACAGTTACAAATGAAATGTAGCCCTAACATGTGTCTGCTTTACTTATCCACAGCCTATTGATATTATAATTAATGGTCAATTACTTAGGGATAGAGAATAGAAAATAGTCATTACCAGTTTCACTCATCATCTGTTTTTGGCAAATTCTGGAAGTAAATGAAACCATTTTCATAGTGTTTGGCGGTTGCTGGAAAGTACACTGTTGCTCACTGCAAGAAGAACAGGTTTGCTATCTGTTCTGCAGTTGAATAATTATTTTAGGAACATAATATTTATTTTATTATTATCATAAAGTAGGTAAGGTTTAAAAAATGTATCTGGGAAGAAGAAACTAAAGTGAATATTGCATGTGAATATTTTACAAAGATTGCTAGCACTGGCCAATTTTACACACCAACATAGCCACAAAGCCAACCCCAAAAGCAATTTAAAAAATGTAAATTCAAATTCAAATTCCTTTAATAGGGGAAAAAAAGTTTGAAAGCAAGCACTTTCTGTTAATCTTCCACAGTCTTAGATCCTGCCTTAATATTGACAGGACGACTTGTGAGTCCAATAGTCCAGGTTAAGGGGGAGTTCAGACTGCTGGGAAAAGGGCATGTTAATCACTTTTAAGTCGCTGAATATGCAAACGATTATGAATACTTTCCTTTTAAATTTGAATAGTTCCACTGAAATCAGTGGGGCTATTCATATGCTGAAAATTATGAATATATACACGTGTATTGCAGTATTTGGACCCTTGTCTTTATCAAGCAGCAAACAAAAGCCAGACCCTTCTGGGTTCTTGGAGAGCTCATTCCAACGTGAAACCTACTCCTTGCTAAACTTTCAGCCCTGAGGGGACATGAAGGCTTTCCATGTTCAGGAGAGAGGCAGATACCGAGGAAAGTATTTTCAGGATCAACCAGCTGATGGGCACCTTCCTAAACTCCCAAGGAGGAGAATGTGAAGAAGAGGCACTTTCCTGGCTCACCCAGTTGAATCCAGTCAGCGGTCCAGAGCTCCCTTAGCTCAGGATCCTCGACCATAAGCCTTCCCTGGAGTTAGGGCACAAACATGATGTACCCTCAGGGATCTGGTCTAGAAGAAATCACACCTTCTCCAACACAAACTTCTTGATATTCACTCAAACATGGAAATGAGGTCAGGAAGAAAAGAAGGAACTCAGAACAAGCAGAAGTAACTTGACTAGTGTCTCCATTTTAAAGACATATTTAACCACTGACCTGGCGTGGAGGGCACCTTTTAAACAGATGGTTGTAGTAACACAAGAACGATACAGGCAGTCTGTTGGTTTGGGTGTTGGCATGCCTTTGCTTGAAAGAAGAGGGGAAGAATGAGAAATAACCTTGGATTTATATTGAGCAAATTGCTCTAATTGTTAATCTCAGCACTAACGTTTGCACAGTGCTCTGACATCATCGATTGGAAGAACTGTGGAATAATTTTTTCTGCCTCAGAAGCCAGCAGTGACAAAAGGAGTTCTTTCCAACAGCAGGGGTTAATAATTATAGTGATCCCTTTTATATGTTACTGCTAAGTGACTATTACCAACCAAACTTTTAATATGAATTTTTTAATGTCTTTAAGAGCATAATGTTTTGTCCCTAGATGGAATTGTATTTTTTTTTTAGTATTCCCAATTTACTTTAAAATTATATCCAAATAAGTAAATATCCCTAATTCATCAACCATATCAAAATAAATTGTCAGAGTTTTATATAATAATGATCTGGAATCTAGATAAGTACATTTTATTTCAGAAGTACAATCATTCATATTGGAAAAGAAAAGCTTTGATTCAGTTCTCAGTGATACTGGTGCAAACAGAGAACAATAATATAACATTGAAGTAATGCAATTTAACTCCAGGCTTAACATGCAAATCCATTTAGATATTTTATTACCTAAAAGCCTAAAAGCATTAAATAAAAATTCAGTTATTTTAGTAACCTTAAAGGAGACGAGATCTTATAGACTTGTGTTGATATCTGCATCTCCAGAGGAATCAATGCAATTTCAACAAAAGAATTGTATCACATTGAGTTGTTTCATATAATGCCATTGAAATGAAAGAGGTTCACAAAGGGTTGATTAAATTTAAGTGGAAGAAACACAATGAGCAAAATTCATCGCTGGTGTAATTCTGTTGTCTCCTGCAGTTCCACCATGAATGGATAGGGCCCATGACAGTCTGAGCTTTTTCTGCACTTCGGCAACTGAATTAGCTGAATTAAAATCCTTTAAATTGTAAAAAAACCCCAACAACCAAAAATCCAATCCCCGCCCCCATATTATACAAACCAAATTGAATTAAAGACAAATACACTGAAAGAATGATAAGAATTTGATTTGCTGTGACAAGAGCATATAAAGGGGAAGCTCCATCATTCGTGTGCACTGTGGTCAATATTGATCTTGTAGGTCACATCAAAAGTGTTTCAAATCAGCCTAAAGATACCATGTGCATGATAAAGCTACTGATATTATTCAGACAAATCTACCTTCTTCTCTTTTTCTTTCTTTTTCTTCTACGTAGGAAAGAAAAGAGCAGGGGTCCACGATAGACTTTTAACCAAATTCTTAAAACTGTCCTTAAAGACTATTTCTAAAAGATATTGAAGTCAACAGGAACAACAGATAGTCATTATCTCACAGGGCTAGGCATTTAATTTCTTTTCACGATTTATCATGTGCAAGACCCATCAGTTGCAGTAGCAATGAACAGATGAATCAGTAAAGAATATCTAACTACACCCTATAGATTAGGTTTACAGATGCACACATGTGTTTAACAAGTTAAGCTATTTTGAAATGCAGCTAACACTAGAGCTTATCGCACTCAGCTTGTATTTATTATGAAAATGAATATACCTTTTCCCCTCCCAGGTACCTCAGAATTGCTCAAAGTTATATTTCTAAAGGGACTTACCCACAACTGAAATTAATTTAACCTACATCTTTCTATCTCATACAAAAGGAGTAACCTACTTTTATTGGAATGGAGCTTGCATACTAACTCCATCAGCATGGTTTCAGTAGTCATACAAATAGCTGCACTCAGATATTTATTCATTTAGACACTGTAATTGGGGGGCCAGAAAAGCTTCCAAAAGGAGAGGTAAGATACTAAGGAAAAGCCCCATGGATTTCTTTTAAAACAAAGCCAGCGGATTTCTTAGTTTGTAGATATATTATTAGATTTGAATGTAGAAACCTCAAAGAAATAATTCTGTGAATATCAGAATTAGGAAACCTGGTTCTATGGTCTGTCTCCTGTGTTAGCCTTGATGTCTTGTTGCTTGATGGCTGATGTTGTACCACAATCTTACTGGTAATGAGAACTTTAATTTTACACTCCTGCCCAGCTGCCTACTTTCATGTATCTCCTACTCGGCTTGAATCTGAAATTTCTCTTTTAAGAATTCCAACCTTTCTGTATAATTTAATTGAAATTAGACTACATATTGAGGAATTACTAAGGGGAGTGGGAGCAGCACGAGGATAGGCAGAGCAATTACACAAACCTTTTTTACCTTTAGAAAAAAAGCTAAAAACATATTATGGAAGCCTATAATATTTGGACTTCCATGACCTCAAAAAGTCCATTTCTTTCCCTGTTAAGCAATACAGTTGAATCAATATTGGCATATTTTAGGATTATTTTCCTTCCAATGTGTAAAAAGGACTGAACATTAGAGAAATTATTTAACCCATTTTCAGTATGCCACATAGAGTTGTCCTGTGGAGTGGAAAACTTGCAAGACTAGAGCACATACAGGATGTCTTTTAGTATTTGTGTCTGGGATTTTCCTGGAATTCTGCATTTCAGCTGAGGCTTTTTCTGTTCTTGGGATAATCTGGGGACATATCTCAATAAGGAATGAAGAACTGTATTAACAGGGTCATGGCTGAAAGGGTATAGTGGGCCATAATTTTGCAAGTACAATGATCTTTACCTTTAAGAGACAGAGCATTTGTGTGTGATCACATTTCTATCCTGTAAAGTTGAATCAGAGTAACCTTGTGTTAGATCTGGATGGGACTTTGTACTTCTGCTCCCAACTTGACTCAAAAATATTCCATAGTCTGTTTCATTTAACCTCCGTATAAAAACAAAAAAATACATCAAATACTTCATTTTTCACACTATTCTAAATACATAGCACCTTTTATTTGTACAATTGCCTTATTCCATTTACACCTGTTTTATTCTTGGATAGTATATCAATTTAAATTAAGTTATACCGGGTTTCTTCTGATAAAGATTAATTTCTGACGGACTATGTTGGCAAATGCCACAAGTCAATGGGTAGAACTAAAGGCATTAGATCAAACTATTCATAATTTCTGTTACTTATAACATGCCAGTCTGAGAATATGAACTTTTCACAGGCTGATTTATGAGCATATTAGACAGCTCTGCCTTGGAGAGTGGCAAGACTCACTAGAGGAGTGTTAGCTGTCTGATTTTAATGTGTCACCAACAACTCTGTCAAAGCCCTGAATATCTTGGATATCTGCTTGTATTCCCACCTTGCTCTCTCTCTTCCCTTGCCCACATTCTTAGTTTCCTTTATTATACTCCCACATAGCAGCACCAGACTTTGGTCAATGTGGAGCGGTTTTAAAACTCAGGCCTGCATTCAGGACAAGGAAAGGAAGAAGTAATAGATATGATAACTCAGAATGACACAGTTCAATGGCTCCAGTAAATTAACCTAACCTTCTTTTAATAAAGGCTGAATGGTGTTGATATGAACTGACTGAAATAGGTCTATACATGCATGGGCAGGTCCAGCAGTGCAGTGTACCTTGGGCATTCAGACCAGGTATTTGCTGTGCCCTTGGGTAGTCTTATGCACCATGGTGTTTATCCATTAATGCCACTGGCATTACATGGGAATGCTGTAGCATGAAGTCTTGCCTGCCTTGAAGTCAAAAGCAGAAACGTGATTGACCTAAACGGTGGCTACAGTCTCTCTCATTGGTTTAGCTCCACTCATGGAGATCATAATCTACTGCAAGTCACGAGAGTCCTGTTGATTTGAGTGAAGTTTATGTAAGTTGTGGATCTGGTCTAGTCATGTTAGTGGGCTACCTGCAATGCATTAAGCTAACTGTGCGCGTAAGCTTTGGAGTAGCACCTGGCAGAAATGTTCTGCTACTTAGAATTTGTCTTGATCTGCTTTAGTCCTTATTAAAACAACTGTGATTTCATTTAAATAAAGAAAGTGATCTCAGTAACGTGAGTTCCAAACACCATGTCTATGACAATCTCACCTCCTGACGTGTCATCACCATCGCTCTGTTTGGGCTTATCACCTCCACAGAAAAGGAGGACAAAGATAGCATTTCAGACAGTGAACTTAAGATGTATGCACGTGATATTTTCTGCTTCATAGTTACAGCAGCAGTAACCTTTGTCAGGAAGGCACAGGAACATCTGTGTGTGGTTACACCTTAAAACAGATCAGTAAGATTT
>VZTL01073376.1:0-32270 GCA_013400535.1 Scopus umbretta | reverse complement strand
CTCTACAATGGACATTTGCCCATGTGGATGGCTGGCAGAGTATCCATGTGCCTTTTCCATTCTCAAAACAGGGAGAAGTAGACCCTGTGCGAAGTATTTCCACATCAACTGTTTCTATTTTAATGTGTGGGTGTATGGCAGGAGGAGAGGAGTATTTTGATTACCCAAAGGTGAATTTTAGCTTAAGGGTCTGGTATTTCCGTTGTAGTTATGTCTCTGAAACAGTTGCCCATAATTTGAACAGTAATGGTCACATCTCCCTTATGCCAGCAAGTGCCTTTATATAAACAAGTCCAGCAGCAAATTAGAGTCAGTACCACTTTCTTCACTTGGAGAACTGGGAGAAGCTATCTCAGATCCTGTCTGATGTTATACAATGTGTCTTCATCCAAGGAAGAGCCAGTTTTCTTATATAGACCCTAGTCTCTTTGGAAAAACTGAATTATTAGTGGAAGAGCCATGCACAACTTATTTGCTGAAAAATTGGTAATACACAGAGCTGTACCTCTGTCGTATCTGTGTGTAGACAAAAGCTGCTTATGGTTGACATTGGATCTGATTGCTTGAGGACAGCTTGTCATTACATCTTCCCTGTGCTCTAGATAGGGAACCTGTAGTAGTTGGTATGCCTCAATGGGATGATAAAAGCCAAGTGCTTAGGTTTTTTTGTCCCCCTGTTCCATCAGCATGTGCCCATTTAGGATTATGTGAGCAGGGGTTTTGCAAGAAAGTTTCTTTTCATTATGAACTCCCATTTCCCAGCACTGAGAATGGCTGTGGGGTCAGTCACGGACCGTAGTCTTGTTATGAGGGGATGGAGACAACCAATATCCTGCCCTGGATTCAACATTGATAGGTTATCTCAAAAATTTGGTTGCTTCCAGTCTCAGTCAGCTTTGTCTTGCTGCCCATCCCATTAAGCAACAGTGATTTCAACAAAAAGTCCCCAGTGGACTTCCTGATGTCAAAAAATCCGGTTACTAACCCAGATTACATAGATATAGCAGATAGATACCACGGTTACAGCCTCATTAAAACTGCATAGAGAATGAATGGGTTCTAACAAGACCCTTTGGAATACACATAACTGAGTCAGTTGATTGTCTTTCAGCAAATACCAAGTCATAAAAATGTCACTGAAGGTTATATGTATTCAGGAAAGAAACAGTAAGTACCTTCTGAGTTCAAAAATCCTGTCCTTCACAATAAAAGTCTTATCTGTAGTGATCACTCATTTTTAAAGTTGTCCAAATCTAAGGTTGACTTCCAGTTATTGCTTGTTTCTTTCAGTCACAGAACCAACTGCAAGAGATTTATCTACTTTAAAAATGTCTTTGCAAAGTATCGGTCCCAAAAGGCAATTGAACTAAAGCTCAGCAAGATATGATGAAATAAAAAATAATTAGAACATACATGTTCCAAAAAAAGAGTTTTCTGGCAAAAACGCGTCTGTCTGTCTTTAAATTCAGATGCGCTGCAGCAATAGAGCTGAACTATTTAACTCACCTTGTGATGTCCTGATAAGAATCTCACAGTGTGAGGTAGTAACATGTGATGGGTAGGTGGTAGCCTGTCATGTATGCTGGAAAGTCCATCTCCTTAACCTGCTTCCGTAGTCAGTGGAGCAGGGGCAGCTTCTGGGGGGGACCAGCTTTGAACTGCTTGTTGGGGGAGCTCCTCTGCCTTCGCTGGCACTTGAGGAAGTCTGGGGAGAGGAGTCTTGGGTCTTACACGTCAAATACCAAAAGCAGACTAGAGTAGGGATTTAGCATGATGGAAGTGGTGCAATGAAGTGCATTTCAGTGGCACTCGTTTCAGATACCGAGGCACATCTTTTTAAAATCTCTATTTCATTTTGGAGAGAAATTTGAAATTTTACTTCCCAAATCTGAACAAAGAAAAAAATAAATGATGGAGCAGGCATAAGGGTTCCCAAGCCACTCCAAGAAAACCCCCACTATAGGACATTTCTTGTTCATAGGTTTCACTGTGGATCTGGGATTGTAGAGAGGCATCTGGGACAGAGCACCCAGCTGAGCTAGGAGTGGACTCTGAGTCTGTGAGTTCTTGCCTAGCGTCTTATTGTTCCAGATGGACCTCCTTCATTAAACCCATGACACCAAATGATACAGGGTCTAGCTTGCAACTCTGTTCCCTGCTACTTATTTAAGTATTGCAGGGTAGCTTATAAGTCCAGGTTATATGTCAGATTTACAGCACCATCTGGAGCTGATGTATGTCTTCTCAACTTTTAAAAGGACACAGCCTTCCATGGCTCCAATTGTATGTAAGAACCATGAGAAAACCAAAACCAAAGAGGCTTTCCAGATGCTTTATATACATGTATCCTCGAGCTGACATGTGTGTTGTGAATGCGCATACGCCGTGTGTGACTAGACATACAAATTTTTAAGCTGTTGATGCCATTACATAAAATCCCATCCAGACTATTTTAGGTGCTGACAGCATGAGCGATGTGGTTTTCCCTAATTTTATCAGTTTAGCCTCCTGATTTTAGGTCCAGCCTTCTCAGCAGCCTAAGAGCAGCTGCCTTTTCTTGAAAAGGTAATAAATGTGAAATTATGACAGTGCATACATGTCTAAGAGGTGAGGAAGGAAAACAATATGATGCATCACCTTGAATGGGTCAGACTGGATTATATTCTTGAGGACACTGGTGTTTTCTCGATGTCATTTCAGGCTCACCATAATTGCAGGTTCAAGCAGCTTTGAAGGAGACTAGAGTGAGGATCTGCCTGTGGATGGTGCATACATCTGCATGGCAATGGAAAATTACCTCAGCAAACTGTGTTGTCACTGAGCAGCAGCGTGTTGATGTCAAAATAGAGCTAATTACTGCCCCAGCTCACTTACATCAGAAGTGTACTTGACTTCCTCACGGCATTTTCCTTCTCCCTGTACCAGCATCAAGGTGGAGGAATGAATCCCGTGCATCATTACGACTGTGGTGGGGCTGGGAACAGCACACACCACTGATGTGGGAGGAGAAGTGACTGTCAGGGCTGACATCATACCATTGTTCTCATGACATACTGTTCCCTGCTTCGTGCGCACTGAGGCCTGTGAAATCCCCGGCGCTGTTCCTCCCAAGAGGTGGCTGTTTCAATGGCACTGGAGGGATTCAAGCAAAGAGCACGAAGTCCTTTGGGACCACTTAACACAAAGGGTGGTGAAAATAGCAATGGCTGATATCTGTTTCAGTCCTGTAATGGTTTATTTTGCGTATGTTACCTGGTCCCTAGAGTCTTACACATTTATAGCCAAAGGCAAGACTGGCTGTTGGCAGAGGCAGGGAATAAACCATAGCCTGCTGCACTTTCAGCAGCGAGCTTAGGTTGCTCATTTGGATAGGGCTGGTGCTAAAGCCAGAGTCAGATCTAGATCTACTTGTGTGCTTCCCTGAAGTTAGCAGTTCGTATGTCATCCCTTACTCAACCCCTAATTTTGCACAAAAACCAGACAGACCCTATGTCCTGCCAGTCCTGTCCACCTTGCTCGCCCTTTCTGGAGCTCTTTGATCCTTTCCATCTTGGGTTTATTGGCTATGTGGTCTCTCAGATCTCAAACCACGAAGTTTAGGGCTCTGACCACTGCCTTGTGCTTCCCTCCAGATATGCCATGGGTCACCCTTTGCCTTTCAACTTACGGGCCTGTGGCCTGTGTGTCTTCTGCATGTTCCCATCCACACTCAGTGGCTTTTGGTTTTTTCCCTACCCTATCCTTGATATAAAAATATTTGGTGATTAAAGGACCCAAATTTCAGCCTATAAAGTGATCAGACTGCTAGCTCTGAAGTTGAGTTGGTTTGGTTCCCCTCACATGAGTAATCTTGGCATCTTTGTGAGAGGGCTTTGGTACATGTATGTGCACAGATGTGTATTGCATATAATACGTGTATCACTCATCACACACGGGTTGGCATGAGGGGAGAACAGGGAGGCTCCAGAGCTGACAGATTATCATGGAGAAGAGGCATAGTGAGACAGGTGCTGGGACCCACACTCAAGTCCTCTAAAATCAAAAGAATTGCAAAAAAGATGTGCAATTACCCTAATTATTCCCATATTCAGAGCTATATTTGTGAAGGGGAAAAGATCAAGCTGTGACAGCAGCAGGGCTGTAGTGAAATCTGCTGTCCCAGGTTCCTGACCCATGCACAGCATCTCTTGGATTTGGCAATCCTTGGTTTGCTCTCCCTCTACAGACTGGCTGGAAGTGTTAAAGTGGGCAAGTAGTGAAGAATACTTGCTGTGACCGGCAGCAAACCATGTGGCAAGAGTAAGCACTGAAAAAAAATTCTGCCTGGTGTTATGACCTGGTACAGGACAACCATGATCACAGAGTCATAGAATCATTAAGGTTGGAAAAGACCTCTGAGATCATCTAGTCCAACCATCAACCCAACACCACGATGCCTACTAAACCACGTCCCAAAGTGCCACATCTACCTGTTTTTTTTAACACCTCCAGGGATGGTGAGTCCACCACCTCTCTGGGCAGCCCATTCCAATGTTTGACCATGATAGATGGTTTCCTTCTGGTAACCCCAGCAAGCAGGTCAGTGTCCTGTCTATGTGCTGGAAATTTAGCTAACATCTCTCCGTCTCTGGCTTAGACCTGTGCATCCTGTTGCTGCTTGCACCTAAACTGCATCCATATGTACTGAACAGTGATGGAAGGATCCCAGGGCCTTTAGTGGAGATACTTTACATGAGCTGGGCCACTCTTCTTGGCATGCCATTTATTTTTCTTTGTTGACTTTATAAAATCTGTTCATTTCTCACAGGGAATTTGTACTGGGTTATGTGTGCTTAGGATGCTGTCCTTAGGCTGGAAAGGCCTTTTTGAACAGGAATGCTGTACAGCCTTTTCCATCTGTACTGTGTTCAGCGAGGAGGCTGAGCTCATATGTTACACTGAATTAAAAGCAAGAGCCTCCTCATAGCTGTATCATCGCTGTCTCGCTGCCATGTAGCAGGTGAGAGGGAAACACACAGCGGGCAGCTTGTGGCCTGACAGAGACCATCTGTGTGATTGTTGACGCATAATGTAAGCACTTTTTCACTGTTCCCAAGTTATGTTGCAAGGAGACATGCAGAAGATCTTGAAGAACTCTAATACAGCACAGTGATAGGGGCTTTACAAGCACATGCTGTCTGGGCAAGAAATTTGGATCTTCCATGCTGAGGGTTTATTATAAAAAGTACCTTCATGGCTTCTTGAAATGCCTGTCTTCCCCATGGGCCAGTTATTTTTAAGGAACTGTCAGCATTTGGCACAGCAAGCAAATCAAGGATTAATAAAAACCTGGTGCACAGGCTGATTTGAAGAACTCTGCTAAATGTCAATCAGGAATAGACAATATGAAATAGAGTCACTACTGGGGTGGGCTGCTTTCAAGCATAAACCCAAGCACAAAATGCTGAGCTGGCTCTACTTTCTGTGTTTGTTTAAAATAGAGCTTTTATAACCTTTCTACCTCAGAGGCCATTTTCCCCTCTGATATCCTTCTCTGGATAAGGCATACAGTCACATTCTTAAAATGCTGTTAGTGACAGATGGAGCGGCGGAGGTGTTTCTGACAACCTTACAACTGACAAATGCCTGGAGAATATATACAGTACCTTGCTGCTGGCCCTTATAGTAATTCTTCTTCGCCTTTCATGGAAGCAAATGACTGGCAAGTGACAGTCTGTCTTGTTGCATAAGCACTGATTTGCAGAGCCTTTCCGCAGCGATATATGCAGGACTACAAATTTAAGATCTCCAGCCTGCAAGCTGCTCAGAGCCCTGCCAGTATGAGGACTGGAAGGAGTTTGGTCTTGTTGTATGTCTAGGACAGACAGCAGATTGGTGACAAAACGGGTGTCTCCACAGATTTTACTAGCTTTTTCAGACTCGTGTCAAGAAAGCTCTTCCAGAGCCCCTGGGGAGTCCGCTGTGTCAGTGACATTGTGTCATCCGGATAAATGCCAAACATTCACTTTCACCTTTTCAGAGCAATAACAGCCTTACCCCAGGACATGTCCAGGGATTAATTACTGTCTAATTGGCAAGATAGCAGAAAAATCCATAAATTACTGATGGGACTCACACAAGGTTGTATAAAAAGACTTGGCCCTTCAGAACAACCAGGGAGGCAGCTCTGTCCCACCCTGTCCAGAGCCAATCCTCACTGACATCACCAGCTGTGCAGCCAGCTGTTGGGCCGGTGGAAACACCTCTTCCAGGCTGAATCTGCTACCTTGAGCAGAAGGAACACCATGCTTCACTGGCTTAGGTTCCAGCTGCCTACCATCTAACAGAGCTCAACACACCAACAGACTAGCCAAAACCCCACCTAATTTTACACACACCAGGATGTGGCAACACGTACAGCTAACCGTCAGCAGATGCCTAAGCAGGCCCTGTACCCGTACTAAAGTTTTGGTGACATGAACAAATAAAAAACTTTTCAATTCTCCCATTCCATCATGACACAGCTAAAGCTGAGGCATGCACTGATTGTAAAGGAAAAAGTCATGCATGCTGACAGCCAGCTTTGGGAGGACTGGGGATAAAGTTCCCGCTTCCACGTTGTGTAAATTGCTGCCTCGGGACACTTTTCCATCAGCATTGTCTCAAAGGAGGAGGAGGTCTTAGGAAAAGAGAAAGAAGGAGCTTTCTATTTGGGCAACATCTGGTACCAGCATGATCTTATGGTCATGGTCATAACACTTTATTAGTTGTGTTCAGATCAAGACTGCCCAGTACTGTGTAAAGACAAAGCAAAGGAGCCCTCCTTCAAAGACTGTAGGCTAATGGACATCCATCTCCTTGAGGAGCAGCTGAGTATGTTCTGGGACGTTCTCTCCATAGCATTTTGCAGGCAGGAGTGAACTGTGCATATGTAGTCAGGACCTTGGTGTTGAACCTGGGTTAACCTGGTGTTGAACCTGAGTTAACCAGACTTCTCCTGGCTGTTGGTTGGCAGCCATACAGCCAAACCATTTTGTGCTGGGCCACAGCAGAGCTTTAGTGCTAGGTTGTGTGATCAAGGGTTAATCACCATAAACACACAGGCCCAATAAGAAGCCAGACTAGCTGGCGAGTAGGATAAGAGGTCCAGGAGCTGGGTATGGGAAAGACCATGGCCCAGCAGCCAAATACTGGAGGGACTGGAGGGTCTGCGAGTTGACTACAAGAGGGACTGTAGGTCTGAGCCAGCTACTGTTTGTGTGTGTGCCTGTACAGATGTGAGTACCAGCAGCTGGACTGGGGCTGCAGACCTTGGGGGCTCATAGGTCCAGGTGCCAGCAACAGGGGGGACTGGGGTCCAGGGACCAGCTGCTGGGTAGACTTAGTGTCTGAGCCCAGTTACTGGAGGAATCCACATTATCTCTATGTATTCCACTGACTAAATATATGTATGAATATATATATTCCACTATTTTTATGTATATATTTGTGCCTGCGTGTAGCACTAACAGGCTTCCATCCTGATCAGCAAGAGGAGGAACAAGGTGGCTTCGCTGGTGCTTGACAGTCTTTGCGTGAGTGCTTGTGTTCTGCCTGAACTGACCTGTGTGAGCAGCCGTGTGTGTGTATATGTAGGCATACATGTAGTATACCTGTGTCTGTGTGTGTACCTGCGGGGAAAACATACTCAGCCTCAGTACTGGCTGGACCTGGGAACGTGAAGCTGCCGCAGCCTCGCCTCTGCAGGCTGCCAAATTTGGCAGCTCCCAGCAATCAGCGCAGCAACTCATCTCTTCCTGAAAACCGCGCATACAGTCTGGTCTCTGCAGAACGGCTTTTTGTTTGCTTGTTATCTTTTTATTTTGATAGCTCCTTTCTGGCTTTCTTCCTCCCATCCCTGTAGTTTTTGCCTTGCAGTGTCATTCTGTGCACGCGGGATGCTTAGACCCAGGTCCCTTCTCATTCTTCCAGACAAATCCTGCTAGGCTGTGAATTCACAGGGTCTTTTCCCATAGTATTTTCTGCCTACCAGGTTTAGAGGGATCTAAGTTAGCACTGATTTAAGTGCTAACTTATCACTACTTTTGATATGAAGGTAGGCAGCCTGCCCTTGCCTGTACATGCTACTTATACCAAATTGCATAAACTCAAAACCAAACTGAGTTACAAGTTCTGATGACAACTTAATCATGAGAACAAACTGCAGCTTTAAAACCCTGTGTTTTAAACCATCTGTAAGTAGGATTTGGATCTAATAGTCTTCCATTCAAGGCTGAACAGCTCAGTAATTGCAGCAGTGCACAGAATACAATAAACTACCAAGGGCAGAAAAAAAAAGAAAAAGAAAAAAAAAGAAAAGCCTTATTCAAGACAACAATGCCAGAAAAAGTAATTACCATTGCAGCTCATGCACTCCTAGGTGTTAGGCACTTCTGTAGCAACATAAGCTCTTCCCAGCTGACTGTGCTTAGCAGAGCTAAAATTGGGAAGAACAAAACCCAAACCAAAATAGGAATAGGGAAAAGCACCAATCCTCTTCATTCTATCCAAGCAGTAGAAACCGGTGGTTAAGGCAGAATAGCACATTCTTTATGAATTTGTCTGGCTTTTGAAAGGTGTTCTCTGAATTGGCGTTTGAAGGCAAAGATGGTCAGTGCAGATTTAACTTCTCCAGTGCGAGAATGAAGCGACCAATCTCACTGTAACGTGACAATCTCTGCTTCCCGTGCATTTCTGCACACACATTTCTAGTGCTTAGTTAGTTCAGATTGCTACTCTAGTGGTCCACAAGTGAAAGTAATATAAGATTTAACAGTGAGTCTTTTTTGCAGGACATAAGCTAACATTTTCTCCTGAGCTGAGTTCTGTCCTGCTCCTACTGAAGCTGAAGACACTTTCCCAGTTTTCCTTCAGTAGAGATCAATCTTTCTGTAGTTTTGTTCACACTATGGTTACTTTAATTATGTCAGAGACATTATGTTTCAAGAAGCAGCCTCTTGCTTGGGGCATAAACTTAAAACCAGCTTTCCACAGTACTTAGGGCAAAAAATGCTTTAGGTTCTGCATGAAAATGTTAATGCTTCTGGTTTCCTTGATTGCTAAGAAAGGATGCACTAGGTCATACGGACTGATCTGCTGAATGTCATGTTTTGTGTCTTCTAAGCCCAGCACCAAGGGTAAAACTGAAACATTTCTGTCACCAGGGGAGAGAGAGACATTATTTGTGTAGTATATGACAAGAGGAAAGACCTCAGTACCGCCAGGTCTGAAGAGGAGAGATTAAATGACGGGCCCAGGTTATCCCACCAGGTGAGTAATCTTCTGCTAATAAGCATGGCTAAAAACACACCAAAAGGGAAGCTATGTTTTATGGGGAAAAAGAGTGGATGTTTCCAGTATCAGGGCACAGCAGAAAACAGTATGAACAGATTAAGGATATGCAACAGAGAACCATGAAAATGAGGACGGGGCAGTTGTTTTGATACTCAAGGATGGCATAGATACAGCAACAGAGAAAAGCCTAACTCAGCTTTTCTCAGTTATGCTTTTTCTCTCAGCCTAAGAGCTGAGAGAAACACAGGACCAGGAAAAGAGAAGCTTAGCAGCAGCATTTCAGATCTGGAATCAGTGAAATGTAGGGGTGGCAGTGACAATTCTCTGTCCTCTCGTCCACCCCTGCATGCAGGTGCAGGACCAAATACACCAAGAACATCCCTGATATGTTTGCCCAGCCGTGAAGGAACTCCCAGCCTCCTCAGTGCCTTTAATTACTTGAAAGCTTTCCTCCGAGTCCAATCCAAATGTTCACATGGCATTTTTCTTCCATTATTTTAGTTCAGTGAATTTGCCTTCCCCCTCTCTACTGTAGCACGGGGTTTCATGTTGACACATGGGTCAAAAAAATGCCAAACACACAAGCCCAGATGTATTTGAAATGGTTGGATTCCACTCAGACTTGTTCAGATATGTTGAAATTGCAGACTTTGTTATCATCTGAAACCAGATAAATTCAATGTATTGTGGGGGTCTGGAATGAAAGTGGTATTTCAGCCGTGTTTCTAAACAAACTCAGCCCCTTAAGGTTGTATGTCCATCTGTCCACAGCCTTCCTTCCAATAACTGTTAATACGAAGAAACAAAGTTTGAGAGAACGTTTTGAAGTTTAGTAGAGAATTTCTTTCAAGTGTTGTGAAAATCATCATCTGGCTGAGCGTGAGAAATGCAAACTAATGGTCACTAAGAAAAAAGCAGGAACTGCTTAGCTTTGTACTTTATTTTCAGTATAAAACGCGTTCCAGTTAGCATGTGTGCCACTCCAGATCAGCCAGAACACTTGCAGTCTTGGGGCTGGTGGGGAGGACTGGGGCAGCCAGTTCGGTTGTGGTGGGATGCTGTAAGAGAAACAGGCTGCAAATCTGGAGGAATTTGGGCTTCACAAATACCACTTCTTCATTTTCATTCTCAGGACATCTGCCCATCAGAGAGGCACGTGGCTGCCGGAGGAACAAATCTGCTTTGAAAAGCAGAACAACAGTGTGGCAACGTTTGGAAATAATTCTGCGGATTTCAGGAGGCAGAAAGAGCTCCTTCGCACCCTGGGACTGCTCGTGTTTCTGAGAAGACAGTGGACAGAGGTTTGGCAGGCTCCTCTGACAGGGATGTGAGGGTACTTTGAACACTGTGAAATGCATGTCTTTGGGCAAGTGATGCAGAGAAACTGATGCTGGAGGGGAAAGGCTTATGCAGTTTGCCGAGCTGAAGGTCAAGCCTGATATTTGCTGGAAAATAATCCCTTTTCGGATCGTTTCTGGTGGAGGGTTTATCAGCATGGTTTGATTTCAGTTCCATTCTTTCAGCCTGTGGAAATAATGCTTCCAGCCTCCACTTACCACTTTTTAAGCATGAATTAAAAATCTGACAGCTTGTCAGGCTGTCTTGTATTAGCACTTCCCTCTGCGTTGCCAGAGTGAGGTAAAAGAAGGCATAAAGGATAGTTAAGAGAGTGAAGTACTGTTGTGTGGTGAGAGGAAATACTTTGCTGCTAAGGCACATGACAAACTGAAACGTTAAAAGTAAAGGTCATCTTGGGGGGGTGTCTTGAAAATAAACCAGAGCATTTCTAACTCCTTCAGTAGTATGCTTTAATACGACTGAATATCCTAAGAGACAAAAGACATCTGGAGTATTTTCTAAAGGTCTGCGGGAGAACCTCGTGGGCGGAGCAGGTTAATGAAGCTGTCTTTCTACTCCAGCCATCCTGGCTTGTGTTGGAAGCTAAAAAGGACCCTACAAATGTTTCTCTGCCCAGACAGCCACCTCTCCAAGTGACGTCAGAGCCACAGCACTGCCTGGATTATGCAAGACAGCAGTGTCACTGTTTGGCCAGTGATCTGTGGTGAGCAAGGCTTTTAGGGAAAGAGACTGTCTTTTACTGGACTTTTTTGGAAAAAAAATGAGCAAGGTTTCAAGTTCACAGTCTTTTCATTGGGTCTGACAAGAAGCACAGAGTCTATGTGGTCTGAGTGGGAGATGGTTTCATGTTAAGCATCGTGAAAGCAACTCTCAGGATAAAAAACAATGAAGACTTCAAGGAATTTTTTAAGGGAGGAGCTGACAAAGGTCATCAAATTATGACAAACATCTAAATAGGTAATTAAAAGGAAGTTCTGCAATGCCAATAAACTATAGATAAGAAACTATAGCTGGAAGAGAGGGGAAGGTGAGCTTTTAGAGCACACACTGTGCAGCATCCCTGAACCAAAGCACAGTGGTCCAATGTAGTCCTGAGTGATGAGACCAGACCTTAAAAGAGAGCTCCAGGTTGATCAGAATCCTGAGCAGAAGGAATTTGACTTGTCAGAGAGAAGAACCTGAGGAGAAGACCCCAAGACATACTCAATTTGTGGGTTATCTTTTTACGATATTTGAGAAGCTCTCCTTCTTAAAAAAGGAGACAAGCTGAATCACAAAAGGCAGATGTAGCAAAGCAACACGTAAAAGTTTGGAGAACTGACTATGCAGAAGTGAGACCAGGCTGTGGGCAACCTAGCTAAGGCTGTAATTGCTACCTTAGGATAAACAGGGTTTGAAAAACATGGTCCTCACTGGGTCGCACAGGCTGTGTCTTCTCTCTGTGTGGCCTTTTTAGCACAGAAGTGAGGAAACGGTGGGATGAGCTAGTGGAAGGTCTTGATGGTCTCAACCATGGGCACCTCATGCTATTATGTCAGCTGTATCTTCACTGAAGGTCTCCTATCCAGCAGAGTTGATTGGATTAGAGACAGGGACTTGCCAACCGGGAACACTGAGTTATGACAAGAGGAGGGCAGTGGCCAGTGGGCAAGCAGTTGCCTCAACTGAAAATGAGAGGAGGGCTTTAAAGAAATACCACTGTACTCCAGAAAATGCTTGGTGGTCGTCATGTATTTTCCTGTTTGTCTTCCTGTTGGCCTTTTCTTCCCTCAGTAAAGCAGTTTTGTTCAGCCATCTGATTTACTGTTTGTGAGTAGGAACTGTGCCTCATCCAGCATCCAGATGGCTTAGGGTGAGACTCCAAGATGGTATTTGTTAACGACACTTAAGAATTGACCCAAGGTCCTTTTTGCTGTCCAGCTACATCTGCCTGCATAATATTTTTCATTAATTAAGGTCAAGTGTAAGGGGGCTAGTAAGAGTAAGAAATTTCCTGTTAAGTTAAAAATACATAGATCCTCTCTTGGGTATTATTTTCTTTGTTTTATATGCATGGTAGTGAAATTTCTTTGCATTATTAGAGGTAAAGTGGAATTTATCTGCGATCTGCTTCTTCTATTTCAATCTCTTTTGTCAAGGCTTCTTATTTTTATGTTCTGGTTAGTGTGTTTGACTCTCGCTCGGAGCAATATGCCCACACCCTTCATTTTGACCTTATGTTCTTACAAATCGAGTCCACTGGCAGCACAAAAAATTGAGCGTTCGTGTTAAACAGGGAGTGTGGAATCATTTATTTTCATCTCAGGTAAAAATTCTGAAAGGTGTATGCAGGCAGGACTGGCGCTAAATTAATTGAACGTGTAGATTTGTTCACACAGAGCAGCATGAAACTGCTGCCTTTCTGAGCAAGCCCCAGCCCAGCCACGATTGTCTTCCCTTTCTCACCAGTGTTCCCTGCTTCCACCACTCGAATGATTAAAGACTACCTCTCTGCTAAATTTGCAAGGCTCTAGGTCTTCCTCTCTAACCTGCCTAAGGCTGGCTGGAAAGCTTGCTAACAAAATAACGTGACTTTTGGACAATATTTAAAAAAGGATGGGTTCATTCTCCTCCCCTGATCATACTGGGGCAAAGGATGATGCTGGGCTGAGCTCAGCTCTGCAGCATGCTGCTGTCCTTTTGACAAGCGTTACATGACTGAGATCCTGCACAGTCTGCAAGTGCACTCTTCTCTCAATTTCTGTAAACTCTTCTTCTTTCAGTGCAAGCCCAACGCTTGCCCAACACTTGACCCTGGAGCTCGTGTTAGTCGCTCCTCTGGGTCTCTGCCCTGCTTGCTCAGGAGGTCTTGGTGCAGGACCAGACCTGCTGGCCACTCATCCCCTAAGCATGAACTAGGAATGATTTTTTTTTTCTTTTAAATTGAGGAAACCATCTCCAAGTGCCAGAGCTCAGACCTGTGGAGGATGTCCTCCAGTCACCTATATGACTTTCCTAGAGTCACATATACTGCCTCAGAGTCTCATAGTAAAACACTGGTTTTATTTTTAATTTAGTATTTCTGACTATTTAGGTTCTTTTGAAGAAATTAATCTAGTAGTGCTTCAAATAGATAAATATAAAGGATGTCTCATACATGAAGCAGCTCACAATTTATCTGCCATTAGAGGTTTGAGTCCATTACGAAAAGTACAATGTAAATACACATTAGCAGCTTACAAAGGAATCTGCAGGGTAAGGCTTCCCTTAATATACTTTTGAAATCACTTTTAAAAAAATACGTTCTTCTCAAAGGTTTTGTTCAGCACAGTGGAAAATAGGTGTGGGTAACTACATGATATGAATAGCTCCAAAGAGAGATCCTTTATTCATAAAAAGAAACCAGCATGGGAATCTGCTTGCTAATAAACAAGTGTTCTGCCCCCTTCACATTAAATATGGGAACAGTTAAAGGAAACAAAAGTGCAGCAAATTTAAAGAAACATTGAAATCTTTAGAATTGTTCCACTTAACTGCGTCAAGCTATTTTGCAGCTTAAAAGATGATAGGTTTTACTAGGAACATGAAATATTGATATGGCCAGATTAGAAAACATCATTGATTTAGAGTGCTCACAGGCCAGGAGTTGGAGATGCAATGTCAAGTTCTGTTTATGGCTATCACTTGCTTTTCTTGGAGGGTGCAGCTATTTCAGGAAGTCTTGATCTACTGGAAATAAGATATCTAGTATTAGATATTAGCATTTAACATCTTCCTATTTTAGAAGTCTTTATGATAATTTCAGAGGGTTGATTAAAGACGTTTGCTGGACGGGAGATCCATGACATTGCAGGATTAGGGATTTGAGGACGAGATGAGGAGGGACCAGTGCTGCAGGGCCTGAGATTGTACTCAGAATGGAGAGCTGAGAGATAGGAGATGGGAGGAGGAGTATTACTTAAAGCATTTGTTTCCATTTCAATATTTAACTTGCTCCCACTTGCAAAAACTACCATGCTCCAGCTTCTGCTAAGTATGAAAGACTGGGTGCCTCAAGCACCCGTAGCTTAAGTGGCTACTTAAATATTTAGTTTTAACTTCATCCATTTACCTTCAGGAGACCAAAGATTGGGCATTTGGCCTGAAGATCACCCTAATACCTCATGCTATGCATGGGACATATATGTGATAAACCTTTGAAGAAAACAGATATCTACGTACTAGCAAGTATTATTTGAAAGTAAACTGTGATTGACTGGAATTATGTCTGTGTTAGGCTTTATAGATACATATTATAATAACACAGTCCTGCCTTAATTGATCTCCTCACCAAAAATTGCTGAAAACATATCACATTTACAGCTGTTGGTTGTATCTCCAAGGAAATTTGAAAGCTCTTGTAAAAAGAGGCTTGGTAGTTGTTGGTTTAAAGCGACAAAAATGGTTATATTACTTATCTCCTGTCAGACACTGTAATTTGACCAAGAATAGCTGAGATGTGTAACTTTGATTTAGCCCAGCATGCCTTGTCCTTGGATATGATCTTTGATACTTCTCATCGGATTTTCCCATGGCGTCCAGCCTCTACAGTCTGAGTCATGTTCTCTTTATGCAATGGTATTACCTACTAGCACAGAGAGGAGAAATCTAAAAGAGAAGTAAATCCCTTTCTGTTGTGGTTTCTTCACACCCTGGTAGTGTCCTTGGCCTAAAGGCAGGGTCCTAAGTGTATACTGATGAAATAACAGCCAGATTATACCTTAGATGACTGAATGCTCAAGGCTTAGCCTTGCCGATACGTAGATGGAGGTCATCACTAGGAACTGAGACCTTGAACCCTTTTTTGGGTTGGGTTTTTTTTTGTGTGTGTGTGTCCAAGACAGACTGGAGTGGAAGATAGGAACGGTCTCTATCTCTGTTTCACAGTTTTAAAACCACTGTGTTCATAGACATCTAGACAGAGAGCAGCTGGGTTAAAAAATGATCTGGAAGTAACATACATAGAAATTAAATTATTCGTCTGAGGTTACAGATTATGTCTGTGGAAGAGCCGTGGTTTGAAGTGACTCGGATTTGTGCTTCCTTCTCCCAAGTAAGCTTTTTGAGCTTCTTTTTTTTAACCAGCTTTCAGTGAATACTGCATCTTAGCTCTCACTAAAGCTATCTTTCATTCCGATATACTTGTTATTTGTAGTTATACAACATTTCTATTAAGAACAAGAATTGTGGCAAACAAGCCATTTGCAGCATGCATGATTAGGCATGTGGTACCGCTTCAGCTCCCCAAAAGGTTTATGAAGTAATGGGTAGTTACTGGGTACCACAAATGTAGGGAAAATCTTATTTTATGGTGTTTATTAGAAATCCTCCCTCACAGTAGTCTTGTGATTGTGTGTGTTCTCTATTCTTATCAGGAAAGAAGAGGCAATTTATAAGGATGCTAGATGAGTAAAGATGCTATGTTCCTAAAATGAACTAAGAGATGAATGACTTAGGTTTCCTGAACATGTTCCCTGATAAAGATCTTTCTGTTCTTTGACATTCACATACATTTTTCACCCTTGAATTTTAGTCTTAGTGAGAATTGCCAGCATTTGGGAATTGCATTTTATATTTCATAAATCTTGAAATGCCCAAAAATGACAACAGCACACATGGGTATATGTGAGAGTACATGCACACATTATTCATGGCACTAGCTGGAGAGAGAGCTTTACTTTTCACTCCCAGTGATTCTTAGCTAAGGCACTCTCACAGCCATAAATTCACTACAGAAAACATACTAAACTTAGGCGAGAAATTGAAAGTGTTTAATTCTGAAAGTGTAAATGTATTCAACTTCAACTGTGTGAGCAAAACATGTCTTTTCATTTTTTTTTTCCCATGTCTCTTTTTATTAAAGCCACAGTTAATTCGTAGTACTTGTGAATACAGGGGTTTAAATTGTTACAAGACAACAATACTGAGGGTTTCAGCTCTTAATGAATCATTTTGGTTGAGGCTTGGCTGACCCACAGGACCCCATGTAGTCATCCTTGTGCCAGTCACATGTTCTGTCCCCACCACCCTGTTTCTGTACTGGTGTGACTCTACAGATTCTACTATTGACTCCATGGCAATCATAGAATCATAGCATCATTAAGGATGGAAAAGACCTCAGCGATCATCTAGTTCAACCGTCAACCCAACACCACCATGCCTACTAAACCATGTCCCGAAGTGCCACATCTACACGGTTTTTGAACACCTCCAGGGATGGTGACTCCACCACCTCCCTGGGCAGCCTGTTCCAATGCTTCACCACTCTTTCAGGAAAGAAATTTTTCCTAATATCCTAATATTCCTAATATCCTAATATTCCTAATTTCAAACAGCAATGATACTGTTTGAAATGCCAAGTAACGTGCCAGTGACCCAGAATTCTTTGGAAGAGCTCGTAATTTGGTCCTCATCATGTTGCTCTTTGGCTTCATTTTATTATCCTGATGTATTACATTAATAGATCATAACAGGGTCCTTACCTGCCAGGTGCATCACTCTATACACATGCTTAAAATGTATAAGAAAGTCATTATCCTTATTTTCAAAGAAAATTTGCATGGTTCAGTGAGAAAATGGCAATTTCCACCATTATTTCATTGGCCAGATGTTTTTAATGATTTGTTTACCTTTTTGCCTATGGCTTGTCTGCAAAGCATGTTGTTTCTTTTATTTCTCTCCTGAAACTATGGTCTCACTGCAGGTAGGCATATTTTCAACCTGGTTAGCATTTATACAGGAGCAGGTGAATTTCAATACAGCTTCACCTTTTCCAAGGCCAAAATAGACAATTATATTTGCCCTGCATTACTCTCTGATGACACAGACAAGCTTTCTTCCTCCCTTCCCTCAGAACAGAAACCTTCAGAAGTTTAATTTAGAATCAGCTCCACCTGACATGAAAAATAAGGATACGTGGTGCTTTTAAGGCAAATGCACAAACCTCTCCCATGTAGTTTGGAGGAATCCTTGCACGCTTTTGGTCGGTCAAACCCCACACTAAGCAGTCTGAGACAGGTGTCTGAAGGTCTTTCTTGGAGCAAAGTACGAAACAAATGGTACTGAATGAAGCAGAAAATAAAGTGAGATGCACTTTTTTCCTGAAAAATATGTCACTGAGAACAATGTGGTCTTGTAAAACACATTTCCCAGTTAGGAAAAAATCATTACAATGTGATTTCAGACAGCACGATTAATTGCCTTATAGTTATGAACTGATTTTATATTTAATGATTGAACTTGTCCATTTTCATTTGCTGGCATCAGGAGATCTGTGACGGCATAAAATGCCATTCACTGTCAGGTGTCTTCTTCAGAGCAAGTCCATGCAGTCAGACCTCTCTGATAAGCTGAATGGCTGGATGTCGTTAATCCAGGCATCCCAGGGTCTTCTTCAGCCCCTAAATTTCAAATGGCCATGCTTTTTTCTTTGGGAAGATTTTATTTCAGTGAGAGCAGGAGTGACTCAAATCTCACTGAGGTTTTAAAATCACCTATATATTGTTCAGCCATCAGTAATCCCTTTGGCTTTAGAGACTTGGCAGCAATTACTGCGTTAGCTGATTCAGAACAAATCACTGGCATTAATTAGGAAAACCTCCATGGGCAATTGTCTAATTTAAACACCATTTCTATTTCCTTTCATGCCTTTATGAAAACACTGGGGCAGCCTCTTCCTGTTGCCTGCGCTGGTGTTCATTAAAGTATTTCAGAAAGGAACTGAAATATATTTTGCCTCTCTGTAATTGTTCTCATCAATAACAAGAAAGACATTGCTTGGATTCCAGCACGTCACCATGAGCCACAGAAACTCTCCTCTCTAATGCATAAGAAGAAGAGGGAGCAGATGGAATTATGATCCTTAAAACCGAGTCTATGGGGAGTTCTCAAATGATAGCAACCTTTGCTACTGCTATTCGTTATAGATGCTTATTGTTTAATGTGTAGAGAGCCATAATTATTGATTGCTCTAGCAGGCTGAAGGTGACAGCTAGTACGAAGTATTAATACCTTGTATAAAGAAGTGAATAAGAGATCATTTTTTTTCAGAGGTTAGGTTTATTCTGGAGATAAATTGCAATATTATAGCCCTCAAGAAAATGAAGTGTAGGACCAAAAAGGTCTGTTCACACTTTCCACATGAAGAAACACTGAGATACAGCATATTGCTTGTAAGTTAACATTCCTCAGTGAATGCTGAGCATTAACATACAGCCGTTTAGGTTTTTTTTCTCTCATTTATCCCAAGCCACTGGCTTCAGTGAATTTACAGCTGATTTATGTCTTCATAAACATTTTTTTAGTGCTTTTGCAACCCTCTGTACAAACTATAATTATTGCAAGCATCAGGAAAAAGTCTTGTGGCTTTAGGTCTTGCAAATATTTCAGTAAACTATGCAGTAAATTTATTGGAAAATAAAGTTTAGAGAGACTAAAGCTATGTCTGGCCCTTGGTCAAATTTGTGAAGTATCTTTGGCTTGAAAAATGTTCAAAAAAACGTGAAGAGCAAAATGCTGCAACTCAGATTTGCTAAGCAAAACTTTTTGCTATTTCATTTTGAGAATGCTGTTTTGCATCAAATATTGACCATAAAAATAAATGGTTTAATCCCCTTAAATTCATGAAACATTTAATTTCATTTCAAATAAAATGATTCAAAATGAGCTCAAATGATTCTTTCTTTCTGTCCATTTCCTCTTCATTTCTGATGTTTGGGGGAAAAAAAAAAAAAAAAGAAAAAAATCCTGTCTCTCTGTGCTCATCCCTGGAGCTGGAACATCCACCCACCTGCCAGATCTGTGTAAACCCCTGTGCATGGGATTCCACCGGTGATCAGTCAGGTTGCCCTGGGATGGTATGAAGAGCACTACAGGATCTGGCCCATAGCATCAGCAGAAAAGGTTGACAAATCGCAACAGTAGAAACAATTATGAATTTGCAGTAGGATATTGTGGATATAAAATGGACTCATGTCATGTAATTCCAGGACTGTTTTCTAATTTGCCTGTCCAGGCTCTCTGCGGCCAACTGGAGAATGACAGATGTACCTCCTGAAGGCATCTCACATGGCTTAGCACTCACATGGGGTAGGATGGCTGCAGAGGGAATGAGTAGGTGGATGATTAGATGCTTAACATTTAGATGGCTAATGGTAGCTGTGGGGGGAGCCCATCCTTTATGGTTGCTTTATGCTTATCCACAACCTCAGTGAACTCCCTGAATCTTAAACTTAGAAAGTGTAGGTCTTTACAGAGTTATTGTTAGCTCTGCTCAGGTCTCACCTGCCAGCTTGTCATTACTGGATATCTGATTAATATTTACTGAGCCAAATGCAGACCAAAATTCAGATAACTTAAGCATTAAGTACTGTGGATTGGCATTCGGCGCCTTGGGGGGTGCTGTGTGACAACAAAGCAAACAGCTTGTTCATCAGTAAATAAGGGCTAATACAGATGGTTTTCTTCCAGCTGAAGTTCCTTTTACTTGGAAAAATTAATGATTTATTCTATTAAAACATCTCTTTGGAAGTACACTTTAGTGAGTTATTGGCTGGCATTTTGACTTCCCTCACCAGGGGGAAGTGAAATTTAACACATAAACACTTACTGAAACGTTTCCTTTTTCATTCAGCAGTATATCACAAAGGTCAAAAGGCAGTTTCTATAGTTTTTTTTTTCACTCTGGTATTACATTGTTTAAATAATGTCATAATATTATTTGTACATAGTTTGCTGTTTATGGGTTCTTTGTACTCAAGCTGTGATTTTTATATTTCCTGCTATGCTTGATCGTTATTGTAATACTTTGATGCCAGTAATCAACTAGTACTTTTTAAAAAGCACATGAATCTGAACACATGCAGACCAATTCTGTAGCATTTATCCGTACAGAATAATTCCTCACTGCTTTTATAACAACATTGTCTTGCTGTGAATGCTCCTAGAGTAAGATATAACTCCAAGAATGTAAGTGGTAGAATTAAAGCCATAAAGTAAGGCTTTAAACTTAAGCATTAAACTATGCTGAAGTGGTTTGGGAGTCTCGTATCTTTTTGATATTCAGTAGAACTCAGATTCTTAAATGCCTGCCTGACTTTTAAAAAATGAGACTTACTCACAAGATTTCCAGAAAATATATATTAGCCAGGTATTCTGAAGCAATTTGCTGTATAATATAGGACCATTCCAAGGGTGGGGGGGGGGAATAACTGGTGCTATCAAATGGGTTTGAAGGTCATAGTTGTTCTCCTGCCATGTAGCAACATCTAGTCTGCCTCTACCTCCCAACCCCGATGTAAAAAAAATGCTGAAAAGTTCAACTTTCTCCGTCAGGTGCTTGAAAGGTGAAAACTGAACATCAAAATGGGAAATGTGGGTTCCCTTGCAGTCATTAGAGAAAACCATCCCCAGAGGCTGCCATGAGCTCTAAGGAAGCTCTAAGGATGATTTTCCGTCTGAAACTGGGGTGTCCAGTCAAACTGCATCTTGTGTCTTGCAAGACTCTGTATCGTTAGTAAGTTAAGCAGAGCCAAGGGTTGTTCTTTCTCCTTGAAGACAAATGGCGTGGCATGCCTTTCATCCTTAAACTAAACTCTGCCCTGCCCCTTCTCCCCAAAAGATGGTGGCCTCACCCATATTGATTCTTCACCTGTTCTCTCTAAAAGCTGGGGAAAGGAAGAGCCATCTGTGCTTATCATCCTGCTCTTGGGAAAGGAAGAAGGTCTGACTTCCCACATGGAGTGTCCTTACCTTGGGCTTTTTGATGCTGCCCCTCATGGTGCTGGATTTTATAAATTGCTGTCTGTCTAATATTGAACACAGATGCATCCGATTCATCCTCCTTTGGCTCAGGGTCTTCCTCAATAGACTACAATCATGTTTCTGTTTGCCTGATTCTTTAACCTTCACTTTTGCATGTGTTTCTGTACAGTGACCTGTTTAATGGGAGGATAAATTCCTCTTTGCCAGATACTTTGTAGCCTGTTTGATTTTAGGGGCTCTGGGTCTCCCAGAATTTTTTGGTGGAGGGCTTTTTAGTCATCCATGCAATCTCTGATTGACTTTGGCAGCACTGGACCATCTCTGTTTGTTCCTTAGTTCCTGACAGAATGGTGTCTCTGGGTAGGTGAAAGTAAATGTCCAGGACACTAACTGAAAAAGCAGCAGCTACAAAATGAAAGGAAACAACAAAATATTAATTTAGCATTGCTGATGTTTGTAAGATATTTGAGTATTTTATGCTCAAAAAATGAAATGCATTGTTGTACTAAAAATAACTAAAGCCCTTTGTCAATCAGTGCATATCTTATGCATGGATGCCCCATTTTAGTGGCTTAATACACTTATTTTTCACAGGTTTTTAGAGGAAGTTTCTTTCAGCCTTCTTCAAGGAGTGATGGTTAATTCTTGTTGTATTTTCTGTCTTCTTTAATTTGATAAAATAAGAATAGCTCAAATCGCTCATCAGAAAGGATGTCATACATAAAAGCTCAAAATGAGATGGTGGGGGAAACAGAGAAGGTGGAATATTAGATGTGTGAGTTGCCTGGAAAAACAGGAGGGTACTGAGTCACACTGCTGTGCCTTGCTGCATGTTGGATGCTCTCTTTGCTATTTTATCCCATGGTTCAACACAACCTCTGCCTTACGTTCCATGCTCTATGACCATGTGACAATGGACACGATGGACAGAGAGAGCACAAATCCCGAGTGATGAGTTCAAGGCTGGTGTCAGACTCAGCACCTCCTTCCATGGTAGACTCACCGCCTTGCCCCAGATGCTCTCACAGGATCTCCTGCTCTGACAACTTGCTTTGAAAGGCACCCGGCATGGCACCCTGGAAAATATGGTTTGCAAGTTAGCATTTTCCTCCCTCTGAATCATCTTCTGTGACTGACAGTTTAACTCTGAACCTAAATGAGCAATTTCAGGTTCTCCTTGAGATACTACCCTGCAAGCTAAATGACTCCGATTACCATCCGAGCGAATTTTTAGGATTCGGTTAGACATTACTGCCGCCCAGACAAACCCCAGACTTGCTATGGTATTCAAAGAGCCCTCTCAGATAGCAGGCACATGTGAAGATTTTCTGCTTCTAACCAGCTATGCGAAGGCCCTGGGCACCGTGGAGGTGAGCATGGAAGGGAGGGAGCAGGCTCTGCCGTGGCTACTGCATGCTTATGGGTGAGAGAAAATGTGGGAACGGAGTAGTTTGGGCTGTGAGCTATTATCCCCAACTCCAGAAGCCCCTCTCATAGACTGTTGCTTTATGAGTAGGGCCCATGGGTTGTCCCAAGGTAAGGAGGTGTCAGATAATCTGTCCACATCGTCATTATCCCGCTCTTCAAATTTGCTATATTGGCTTAAAAAAAGATTGGAATAGCTATAACACTGCAGGATATCTGTGTCATCTTTGTACCTCCTTGAACCTTTATTCCTGGCCTGTGTGTATCCTGTTGCAACTGGTTTCCTGCACCTACATGTTCATCAAGTGGAAAACTATTCCTTTATCTCATTTCTGAATTTGATATTTTGGCTATTTTTTGCATAGATCTTCTTCACTCCTGTACAAGAGAGAAGTGACATGTCTGAGATATATTTCCTTTCTTTCTGGGTAAATACAGTTTCATGCTGGCTGGTATTCATATTTTACATTTGACAGCTCATGTCTGGCAATGGAGATCTAATGAAATCACTAGAGATCCATTAAGGAGATGGCCCCTTTTGTGTGAAAACACCATGAATCCATTTCTGGGCCTGGAACAAAGAGTCCTTCTGCCTTGAATAACACCCAGAAAACAAAGTAAAACTTCTTTCTTAAAACTATGTGAGCAATTATTTGGGTGATCATAGGTGAATTCAACTCCTTTGCTGTAGAGCCCCCAAACCAGAGGAAGAACCTACTGTTCTGCCTGAATGGGGCAACAGCAAATCCTGGAAATTAGCTTTTTGGATGCATGTTTCCCATGCAGGCCAGCTAAGCTTAGTTTGAGCCAGATGCCTGCCACCTGCATCTGACATCGTGGCATGATATGTTGGTGATTTATCCGGAAAGCAACGTAGGCTTTTTTATTCTGCCAACGTTGGCACATGATATTGCTGTGAAGACAGCAGTGGGTGGATGAAAGTTAGTAGGTCAGAAACAGGGAAGGGGCCCATCCATGCGGCAGATGCTGCTTAAGAAGACCCCTGGGCAGCCTCCCACGCTCACAGCCATGTCCTAGAGCCAGGCCCACCCCGTCCAACCAAACTGGGGATGCCAGAGTCATGCTGACGTCTCATCTCTGTAAGCAAGTTCTCTAACAGCAGGTGCATGTCGTCTGACAAAATTCAGTAAAGATCACCAAAACGCCAGATAGTAACTTGTGCCTCAATTTTACAACATTGTACCTGCTTTTTAACCGAATGAGTGAAGCTCTATGACCAGGAAATAAAAAATGGCAAGTGATGTGTAATGAATATATGAATATCCCCACTCTAATGAAACTTTTTTTATTTTTTTTACAGCTCCATGACTGTGTCCCTGAAGAACAGAGGTGTCTATGTTTCTGTTTGACACTTGGATATGATGAACAGCAAAGGATCTAATCAGAGACCTGATGCTCACATTACAGACTGTAAATTCTATTAGTATGTGCTGAATTCAAATAACTAGTGTGCTACAGCTCCATCTACATAAGAAATAACCAGGAAGAGACTGGGCTATTCCCTTTAGGAAAAACAAGGGTGGGATGTAGTTTAGGACAACAAGAAGACCATCCTGGATGACCTTGGAGGTTTTTTTCAAGGTCATTCTAGAGTTTTCAAGTTGCTATAATGTCTGTCTTTTTTTTTTTTTTTCTATAATTACTGGGAAACTATTTGTACTCTAGCCTCAGAGACAGGGAGCACTGGGAAAGCGTGGCAACTTATTATTCAGTGAAAGATACTTGCAAAGGAAGTTTGAATGTTTAATGAACTGTGAATATGTACAGGGATTTCTTCTCTCACACTCTTTTTGTGAATTCCCAGCACTGTGTGGATTAAATGCAAAATATAGGGTCAAGACAAATTTGGTTGTTAAACTGTGCAAGTAATAACTGTTATCCCTTAAAATAAGGCCATATTCCTAAACTGGATCTGCCTAGCTAAAATTATTTCCGCAATAGGATGTCTTTTCATGGAGGATCTGGTATATGGTATTTTCTTAAATCACTTTTTTCTTGCTTGTATTGTCTTTTTAGGTCGACGTGTGTCCTGAAACTGAAAGACAGGAGAACAGGCATGTTAAAAAAATGGAACTTCAGGGTAGTGACCTCAATGTTAACTTCTGCACCAAGACTGTAAGGCATGTGCCAGCCTCACACCAGATGGGAGGTGGGTTAGTTTTAAAAATTAAAATTCAACTTTTATAACCCCCTGATGTCGAGCTCCCACCCATAGTGAAAGAGGATTATTAGCTGTGGGGGGAGAAGGCAGGGAAGATTTAGAATAAACCTATTAATCCCCAGTAGCTCTCTAAAGAAGGGCATTTGCAGATCCCTGAAAAAATGCTTACTCAGCCTGCCAGAGTCACATCAAACAGCTTACCTGTGTGGAGGATCAGGCATCGTATGCACTCATGTGAAGGAGAAAGAGTTTGTATTTGGTGATCTCGGTGCCACCTCTAAAAAGCAGTCTCTGGAATGGTCAGGTCTGCCTCACCCTGACTTGCATTGCCTTGCAGAACATCCTCTCTGGGTGGTCCTGATGAGGGACCTCTCTCCTCTTGTGTCCAGGCACACGGGACATCTTGAGTTTTGGAAAATGTCCTTTGGCTGGGATGGGTGCAAACTCAAAGTCTCATCATTCTGTTCCGCTTACAAGCAGGGGAGCTTAGCTAATTAGGCAATGGGAACTTAGCTAATTAGGCAAACTTCCGTACTGAGGCTAAAGCCTGCTTTAAAAGCCACATCTCCAGTTATAGGTTGAGGTGATTTATGAAGTACAAACCGCTTTGTGATATAGCCAATGTTCTGGAAGTAAATTCCAATAAAGAATGTAAGACTGCAAGTAATCATGCAAATTAGGGAATGAGGAATGTACATCTGATTTTAATGTTTGCAAAATAATAAAACTGAAAAATACAAATCTACCATAATAATATATATCTGTGTGCATAGACACAGACTCAACACACAGTGATCACATATACCTTGAATGTGCTGTGATAAACGTAACACAGAATGGTAAACGAAATGCTAATTTGACTTTGCAAGAAGGAGAGGAAGGCAAAATAGAGGACTATAAAGTACAGGGCTTCAGTAAAGGCTATAAAGTACAGACTTGGTATTTTAACGGAGAAGAGCAACTCACCTTAGGCTAGTGTCCATCTGCAGCTCAGTGAAGCTGTAAAAACATGCGTACTTGATCAGATCTCTAATTTTGTATTGCCTCGTTATTTGTACATTATGTTTTATCTTTGGCTTCCTAGATTGCACTCTTCTCTGCTTCATGACTTCTCCCAGTCTTCATCCTCAGATTTCATGTGTCACTAATTGAAGGAGACAAACCTCATCAATTATGGAACATAAAATCAGGTTTTAATTAAACTCAATGGTCTAGCCAACAAAAACTAAAGTTCAGACTTGTGGGGAGGAGGTTGGTGTCCTCCCTTGTGAGTAGTGTCAGCTTTCACTTTTAAACCAAGGTCTTTCAAACACATTTGAGTCACTTCCCTAGCATCAAAAGAGCTAATAATACTGGAATTCAGTGAGTGAGTAACTCTTATAGACTCCATTGACACTCCTAACCTCAGGGCATCTGTGGTCCCATGGAAAATCGACAGCCCTTACATTTCCCTCTGAGAAAGTGGTAGGAAGAGTCTAATATCCCTTCCAAATCCTCCTCTGTGTCAGAGGAAATCCAAAATGACTTTTCGCGTCCTGACCTGTGTAATGTTATCTCCAAAAGAGATAAAAGACACAGGGAAAATGTCTTGAGTTATTCAACCTGAGGAGACAATCTGCACCCTTAGGCTACCAGCCACCAGCTCTCACTAGTGTCAAGAATTTATTTTGTGCAATACAGGAGTCGGTCAAGTTTCTTATCGGGAGTCACGGCCCCACATGCTGCTGAAACACAGTGAGAGATGGCTCCTGTCTCACAGCGCTTGTAATCGTAGCCAACAGAGCTGATAAAGGGCAAGTGTCACAGAACAGCTGAGAGATCTGCCAAGCTTGCACAGCAGCTCAGGAGCAGAGCTGTGAGCTGAGCCCAGATGGGTTTCAGTGCTGGGTTAGGCTGGTCTGGTACTTTTTAGAAGTAGTAAATTCAAACCAAATTTGCATTAGCCTAGTACAGAGTCGACAGCAGAGTGCACAAGGAGAGAAAGGAGGGTAGACCAAAGGCAGTGGGGATCTACAGGCTGTGTAATGTAAACACAGTAAATCCTGGCTACTTGAATCCTCTGGAAAGAGAGACATTTGGGGTTTGATTGCATTTGATGGGGCAGTAAGTAGCTATTTTTACTCCAGTCTTGAAAAGATCAAAACTAAACGCTGTGTCAACATTTTTTTCTCCTGCAAATTCTGGTAGGGTGGGTTAATCTGTGTAGGGGGAGGCAGCTCCATCCCTCGGTTAGCCTGGGTAGTGCTGTTGGACCTCCACTGGGACGTTCCAGTTCAAAACAGACAATGTTCTTGTCCACCAGCAAGTAGCCTAACAGAGAGAGGATACGTACCCTCCTCCTACCCTCCACCTGCCTCATTCTGCTTTGGCTTCTCTCCAGCTACGATAAGGGCTTGCCTTTGGTGGCAGGTGCTGAGCCCCAATTTTTAACAAAGAATTTTGCAGAAACCAGGTCAGGTGACCTTTTGGTTCAAAAGATGAAGCAGAATCATCGTGAGTCCTAGCAGTCAGTTTAATGTATTTATAACTCTCTTTAAAAGTCCAGCTGTTTGATACAAAGGCAGCCGGGGATTACACTGTGTTGCCCCAAGTTCATCTCTTTGGTAGCTGGTGAGACTATGGAGCTGTGGGTAAGCAGCATGAGAAAAGGTTGTATATCAAACCGTGTCAAACCACTTCAAACCACCTGAGATGTCTCATTTCAATTATCAGTTTAAAAATAGAATTGGTTTTCATTCCCTGATCCACTGATTGCTGCTTGGATCATTTCAGAATCACTTTGAGGCTCAGGGGCAGAAAGCATCTAATGAGGATTTAGCTAAACAGATGCTTATCTGGCTGTGCCACTTCTGTTCTTGAAACGCCATAAGCTATCCTACACTGGCTGAGATTTTAAAAATATGTCACCAGGTTGCTATACACTAGGTAAAGGGTTAAAAAAAACAAAAAAGCCAGAACGTATAACAGTGCTTAAAGCTTGGTCAGAAGTTATTTTACCTAAAGTTTATACTCAGTCCCAAATTCTGCAAATTGCAGATGCTCTGTCTTTTTTTTTCAAGATCATTTCAAAAGCTGCCTTCTTTCAGGAAGAAAGGGTCAAGGATTTCCTTGGAAATTTGGCTTGGATGGTGGTGACAGCTCAGGTACTGTGTCATGGTCACCCCCGGTCACTTCTGCACGTGGCCTCAGCCATCCACTTTATTTGCTTGTTCCCGTAGTCCCAGCCTCTGCCAGAAAGGATTTTAGGAAGCAACAACACCATCTTGGCTTTCTATGTGGGAAGTGAGATAGCTGCATTAATTATACATGTCCCAGCCTCTTCCCACGGGCAGCAGCATGTGCAAGAATGAGTGGTTATGTAGGGCCAAGGGGAGACGCAAGTTTGGGGCTGTTGCAACCTAAGAAGGAATCGCTGTGATGACAATCAGGAGGTGACTGTTTCTCCAGGGAGTGATCGGGGGGATTTCTGATGCATGTAAAAGACAAGTCAACAAATAGGCATGTGCTGAAGAATAAAGCCTCATCGGAAATGAAGCTTTCTGTAAACATGGAGGACAAGGAAGGAAAGCTGTGTGGTGTTTTTCTGCAGGACAAGGAGAATATGCAGGAAATAATATTATTTCTGAGAACAGGAGGTCTGAGGTGTTTGGTAGTTGGGAGGTTTTTTGGTTTGGTTTGGTTTTTTGAAGCAGCTTTCAGGCAGTTCATTCAGAGAAGTCTGCAATACAGATATCTGAAGAATGTAAGTCCCCGTGTGAGATCGAACTGGGTTTAATGTGTTTCCTTGCCAGTTTATAAAATGCGAGGGAGAGACAGAGAAATTGTGGTGTTGAAAAACCTCACAAAGCTGAAAAGACAGAGCTATAATTTTAATAACTGAGGGCAAATGAGGAGTCCATCACTTTTAAGGAGCCTCGTTAGTTTATGTGATTAATGGCTTTTTCCCTACACGCAAAGGAGCACAGAGACACCTTGGGGGTGGGAGGGTGACAGACCCCAATAACCTACTCAGAGGAACAATCCCTGGACCGCGCTGGTCCCAGGGCTGCCCCAGGAGAGCCCGCACCCCACGAGCTGATGAGGACAAGAGGCTCCTTATGAGGTGTTTAGGGGAGGAATTAAAGGAGGGTAAAGGGAGGGATCTGGCTGGTGTGGGAAGACACAAGCATGGAAAATAGTGGGATAAAGGGGAAGGTCACGTGTGAACAGTTTGCTGGCCTGGCCATGTTTGCCTGGCCATGCCCTGCTCCAGATCAGTGCAGCCTATCCTGTCTCCTCTTTAAACTCCATTTCTAAGTACTGCCCTGGTGAGGGGCTTCCTATTCTGTGTGCACATGTGTCCGTGGGGCTCTGGAGTCACTGGAGTCACACCATGGGTTGGAGGGCCCATGTGACTGTGGTGCCAGCAACTAGAGAGACCAGAGTGCGTGTGTGTTGTACGAGAGTGTATGCCAGTGTGCGATCACTAGTGAACACAAGCCAGACTAGCTGGTGAGAGGGACGTGGGGCTTGGGAGCCAGGTATTGGGGTGGCCATAAGTCTGGGGCAGATAGTGGATAGACACAAGACTGGTGAGTTGGCTGCTGGAAGGACAAAGGGGTCCAAGCCAGCTACTGGAGACACCGTGAGGTCTGGGGGTCTGCTGAGAGACCCCTTCGCAGGTGTCTGTGCATGAAACAACTGGAGATGAGAGGATCCAAAGGCAGGTACTGGGTGGGCAGCGCCTAAGGCCAGTTACTGGAAGGATCTATATTGTATATATGTATCGCTATAGGAGTTATCTTGCTCTTGGAAATCTGTTTGATGTACCAGAGGGACTGCTTTTTTCCTGATTTTCCTCTCCAGTCTCACTTCTGGAGCAGTTGGAGAAGACAAGTCTTCTCCAAGTGCCATCACCTGATGCTCTCCTTTCAGAATAAAATCCGTCACCTTTCAATTTCTTGATCTGTCTTAACAACTAATGCCTTTTCTTCTGCTGCTTGCCCCCACCTAGTAGAGAGAGTCCATTCAGAAATATCACACAGTGACACCAGGTATCACTGGATTATCTCCTAGTTGTTGGCTCATCCTGATTCTCCAAAAACTGTTTGCCACAGTGTGTTTGATCCAACGATGGTTATAAACAACAAACTTATACATACCTCCCCACAGCCATCCATCTAAAAGTAAAATCACTGTTTCTGAACTCTGAAAATCCATTTACAATTTTTAAGGATCATTTTGAGATTTGGAGGCAGGCACAGTTTAAGGAAGAATTAGACAGGCGGATATTTATCTGGCTGTCTGTGACTAATTTCATTCCCGCAAGCTAATGCTCTTTGTTGTCTGGGTATTGCTCTTTTAAATGAAGAATTTAATATTGCTATGGTTTGCTCTTTTTTCTTTTTTTTTTTTTTCTTTTTTAATGAAGTAAAACCAGTTATTATTTCACAGTGCATTACTGAGCTTTTCTGTCATATTTTCAGCTTCTTATCATAAATTAAGCTTAACTGACTGGTGGATAAGTCCAAATTCCATACAATGAGGCAGGATCCATTTCTTTATTGTACCAGTGTAGGCAGACTACTGTATGTATAGATTCAGGTTATTATTTCTAATTCAACAAAGGTTTTGAGAACTTCTTTAAGTGTTTTCCTATATTGGATTTATGATGGTTACACATGTTTTATATGCAAAATGCTGTCTGGAGTTTGGGACAGCAACCCGAGAGTCAAAACTGCTAGATGGGTCATCTAAGGTTCAGGGTGACTTCTGGTAAATTGCTGTAGATGGCTTCTGCCTTCCTTTCTTCTGATTCCTGCTATAGAAACAGCAAAGATAATGGAAGCACCTTCCAAGGAAAGACATGGCTGGTTAGACAGCTGTCTGTATTTATAGTCTACGTATTAGTTAGGTGCTTGGAGATCCTTGGTGAAGAACACGTAACACAAGTTCAATAACATATTCAGGGTGTGTGAACTGTTTCAGTTCTGAGACACCTGAGTGCCCAAATACAAATACAAAGCACAGGGGGAAAGCACCTACCAGCCAAACCCAATACATTTGGAAATGGGGGTCATGTTTCATTTAATTTATTTTATCTTCCCCTTCTCAATTTCTTTTCTTCCTTCATAAAGTACTATTTTCTGAAGATATTTTAATTAATTGTTTTAATAAACAAGGAGATGTCAGCCACTGACAACATCCTGGCAGTTTACACAATTTTACCCACATTTCTCAATGGGAACATGGGTTGGTGCTTTAAAATAATCCCTATTGGTTGGATTTGGCAAAAAGACTACATAGATGAGAATGTAAATAAATACAAACCAAAATTAGCAAACCATTGCATTCAAAAATTGCTAGAACAGGATGTTTCCACAGTGTTAAATCACTTTATCTTCTCTCTGTGAAGAAAAAAAAGAAAAAGAAAAAGGAAGATTTTTGGTAAATCTACCTAGCTTCTCAGGAAGTTTCAGTTTTGTTCTAACAGCATATTTTCATGGAACATGCATTAGTTTCAAAAAGAGCTGATCTGCTGATGGTGCATTAATGAGTGTGATGGGCCCAGCCCAAAGAGAGCAGAATAAGTTGTTCCCATGCCACAAACTTTTGTGATCTTCACCCCAGTTCTCTGGTTAGCCACATAAAGGTGAAAACTCCAATTCAAAGGCAAAATGTGTTTTTCCTCTACATACATTTGAAACCAACATCGGCTCTCTGCAAATCCTGTGATCTTTAAGAGCTCGTAAGAGATAGGAGCCTTCCTGAAAAATGCCTGATGTTTCATGCAGTTTTTTTCATGTCAGTGGCACAACTAGAGAAACTTATGTTGGCCCTGCACTCAGGGAGAAGTTTGAACTCAGTCCTAGATGTGAGAATGTCGCTGCTGTTCTAGATCCCCCGCTACAAGCATAGTGTGTGGTGCTAAAATTCTTTCACAATAGGCTGCAAAAGTCTGTGACAGAGTATACACCTCTCCAGGAATGATTTCTTTTCTCTTCCCTTTATAAAATGTGCTTCTGCCTAAAGATAAACATGAAAACACTAGGAATGAGGAGAGGGCTGTAGGTCCATGTGAAGTAGTGGTGCTGGAGGAATACTCCTTCAGAAACCTAAGAGACTCAGAAACTCCAGCCCTAAGTGCAGGACCTGAAGAAGATCTCCTATTCACCAGGAATGTTTCCTTACCCCCTGCATGCCTTTATATACTATATATACTTTATATACTATA